>JAPZVO010000130.1:0-83969 GCA_029962745.1 Echinometra lucunter | reverse complement strand
AAATATCCTGGGATGGGTACATACGTCAATGGGAGGTTCGTTATGCTGACGAGCAACCCTCATCTGACGGCCCTGTGATATTCACTCCAGTTACATCTACATCTCTTAACGCCATAAGACGGTCAATGGTATCACGCATTTTGGCTAGCTCTTCGAAGAGGCTAGAAGATGGTGTGGAAGCGTGTACATTTTTGCTGCTTGACGAGGACATCTGCACCCATTAAAAGTTCTCAATTAGTAGGCAAAATAATGTCAATTTCTTAAAGATATTTTTTTTATCAGTCCGTATCTTGAACATGTTGAAAATCATGAGAGTTAGACTGGTCAATTTTAGTATAAATCCCTATGAAAGCTCATTTTGGTAGACTAAAAAAAAATGTAATGTGGACGAATTTAAAGTAAGAATTTAATCACCGTGTTGTGCAATTAAGACACACATGAGGTAACAAAAATGAAAGAAACATTTTTTTTTTTCTGATAAAGAACGATGCGCTTCAAAAGGTTAATCCAGGGCCCCGTAACACAAAGATTTGCAATCAATCGCAAAGTTGTAACAGCCAATATAGCCCACTGTTTCATGCGCATCTCGTTCAAAAAGGTGACCCTGGACGAATCAGAATGGCTGTTTTGAATTTGCGATTGATAGTAAACCTTTGTGTCACGGGCCCCAGGTCAGTCAAATGTCTCACCTTGATACTTTGCTCTAACTGCTTGGTCTTCTCACCAACCTCTCGTATACTCTCTTTGATTTTTTCGTAGTTGCCAATGGAAGAAACTCGATCCCAGTGTGTATGCTTCCTATCCATATCCACCGTAATTTCTTTTACAGTGATGACTGACGCGATCTTTTGGGGGAGGAAACGCTTGGGTGTGTCTCGGACTAGGATCTCCATAGCAATAATGATTTCAACCTTTTACAAGTAGAAACAAAGAAGAAGAGATAGAAAATCAAACTCATTTCATAAGCAACTAGCCCAAAATGTCTGCAAAGGTATTGTTTGGTATGTTTGGAAAGGGGTTTGCGAACTTCGTATCGAACACAGGATAGAGCTTGCGCGCCCCCCCCCCCCCCCCCCATTCAAAAGAAAAATACATTAATGAAATGAGTTTTTAGTCTAGGCTGCTGTTAATAATTAATATCATTATTATCATTGTTTCCATCCATACATTCTGTATTTACCAACCTTAAGTCTCAGATAATAGAACAGAGCCTTGGTACGAATCCTTTGAACATCTTCGACAGCAACGCCTACCTAATACAGAAAAACGGATACCAAAAAGGTTTCGTGACGAGTGGTTTAAACACTTTAATTCAAATGAGGAAGTTCTTAATTCGATTCAGAAGAAGCGCTACTGTCCCTTGACACTTACGATACAGTGATACACGTCTGCCATGCCCTAACCAGGTGTGGTGAAATTAATGCCATGAACACCATGAACATGATGAATGCAAGTAGTATATCTATTATTATTCATTGTTACTGCTATAACTATCATTACAATAATAATAATACTAATCCTAAATACTACTACCCTACTACAAATGATAACAATAACAATAAAAATGATAATAATAACGAAAATAATAATAGTAATAATAATAAAATAATTTTGTATCATTTTATTCTTTATTATCATTATCATCCTCATTATTGTTATCAATATTATGACCACCATATGATCCTAGCTGGTATGGTTATTCACATGATTATCTTCCTTCTATAATGTTGTTTTCTTTACACAAAATATTTATGTACGCAGTGTCTTCATAGCAATAAGCGGACAAGGTGAGTGCTATGTTCATAAAAAAGTAACTACTAGTATTTAGTTATTAAGCAAATAATCGTCGTTTGTGATAGTTTGTCTCATTGCCTGTCACCAAAGGATGATTATTTGCAGAGGCGTCGATCCATTTTTCGGATGGGGGGGGGGGGGCAAGATGACCAAGCGGAGATGAACTCTTTTTTTTTCAACACCCACGGCTACTATTTGTACACACACACCCTCACACACGCAGACACACACACACACACACACACACACATATATATATATATAAAACATAGGCCTATATCAACGTGAAGCATTTTCAAATTGGGGAAATCATGCAACTTGCTATGTGAACGATCCAGCTTTTTTTTTTTTCTTTCAATTTTGCGAGCAAGCGAAGCGAGCGAGCAAAAAATAACAAATTTCTTGTTATGAGATAAGGGTTTAGTTATCATATAAGCATAAATGATACCTAATATATATGTATATGGTTACCTCGCTGCCAAATATGAACTCTACTTTGTCACATTGTTGCTGCCCCCAAACCACTCGATTTTTTAATATTACGAGCGGGCGAAGCGAGCGAGGAAGCACACAATGTTTTTCATGGTAGATGTAGTAAACCGTTCGGCAAATTACGCTGTGAGCCAATGAAACATCTGCATTATCTATTCGGTCTCATCTCACCGAATTCGTTTGTTTTTCAAAACCATTAATATGAAACGAGCGAGCGCAGCGAGCGAGGAAAAATATACCCTTTTCCATATGATAGAAGTGTTATTTCGTCATCATAATAATGTGATAAAAATGTGATAAAAATGCGCTAAACAAGAACGGAATATGTATCATGTATCATCATTATCATCAGAATACACTATAAATCTGTCATGCCTGTATGATATCTAAATAATACATCCGATCACCTGTGTGCCGAATATGACACTACTTTAGCTACCTCGCTTGCAGTCCGAATCCATTCTGTTTCTACTATAGGAGTAAAGTCAACGACAGATCCCGGCAAAATTATATGGATTCGTCCCAAAATCTTTGTCAACCACCTTGCTGCCCAAATATGATGATATTTTGGAATCTCGCTGCTATAATAAGCTACTTTGCTGCCCGAAATCATCTTTTATCTAGCTTTTACCAGCGTGACGAGCGAGCGAGTTAACGAAAGATATGTGTTTTTTTTTTGCGGTTTTTTTTTTCTTTTTATCCAGGCTCCTGTCTCCTGAAAGTTGATCTATTTTTAGGTCAACTGGCCGCTTGATTTCTTGATATCTTGTTTGGTTATATCACTTCCTTTGAGTAGAAGAATAGTATAACAATAGATAGAAACACAAGATGCAAAACCGATTTCCTTTCATAAGAATAGTAATTATCATCGGCATTGGTTAAGATACTTAAAAGCGAGTGAGCGCTTCCCAGTTTCCCATTTTCTTTCTTTTTCTTGTTTTCGACTTTCATTTCACTTCCTTCCTTCCTTTTCCTTTTTCTCTTTCTTTTTTTCTTTTTCCTTTTTTCTTTTTTTTTTTTTTTGGTTGGGAAATTATTGGGGGGGGGGGGGCAAAATGATATCTTTGCCCCTCAAAATTTTCTTTGGGGGGTAACTGCCCCCCCCCCCCCCCAGGATCGACGCCTCTGATTATTTGCTTTATAATCCTCATCCGAAACCATTTAACTGTATAAAGAAAGAAAGAATATTTTACTTCTCGAGAAGAATTTTGGTATGAAAATCAAGATGTAAAAACAGGGAAAGAAGTTCCGACTACACTGCAAATAAAGCCTCATCCACTGGATAATGATAATGGTAATAATGATAATGATAAAAATAATATAAGTAATACAATTTGATAACAATGATAATAATAAATAACAACAATCGTCATTACCATCATCATCATCATATCATTGCCAATATTACGACAGAATATATCACAATTTTATGAACATATTGCAAAACAACCATGCCTTATTGCCTTTTGTATATTAAATGGTAATTATATATGTCGCACAAAAAATGCAATCGTAACTTCCCGAATGAAAATTCAGACTTACCAAGAGATTCGTTGTTATGATTGGCATTGTGATGACGAAAATTACAAAAGTGAATCTAGTGATTACTTTTGAAAATACGGCGGTCAGTATGTAATCCTGTTCGTCTGTGATATCTGTGTCCAGATAGTTTTGGCTGTGGAAAATGCGAGTAAAATCCAGCTCTCCTGTTGACATGGCAAGCGTGCGCATCAAAGAGGAATACATCGTATGGAAATCAGTCTAAAAATTTAAAAAGGGGGCAAAGATTTCTAAGAATGAATGGGTAGGGGAGAAATTAATTCTATTGCAAATGTTAATTGTTGATATACCTTGATGACAGCAATGAATAATGCTCCGGATTACGTAAAATCATAAACGTATGTGATTAGAAATCAGATGATACAAAGAGGCCTAAAAATATCATTTCTATCTGGAGGACAGTATCACAGAATAACAAACCCAAAGGTTGTGTCTAAATTTTTAGGCGATACAATGAAATTTAAATGCACCTCATGCACATATTAACATGTTAACATATTAAACATAGAATTGTATCTAGTCTAATACAGCAAAAGTACATTATGCTGCATGGGGCTTCGAGCCGAGGTTGAAATACTACTGTCAGAGGTAAACAATTAATGATTTAGAACAAATTAGGGCCTACGCGATACACTGGAATATGATAATCCACTATTTTTGCACTATTCTTTAAATGCGAGATAGTTTATGCATAATGCATAACAAGTTTCAGACCAAAGCAAATCTTAACAAAGGATTTATGGGCCAAAAAGCAAAAACAAAAGGGATTGTCACACAAGAATAAATTTGGAAATCTGGACCTGATATGCAATAGATGTTATGTTCAAAGCGCATGCCAAGTTTCAAAAGGTTCGGATATAAGGATATTATCATATTTCCGAAAACATATCACAAAGACGTCTTGTGAAAAAAAGAAAAAAAATGTTACCAAATATGCCATTATGTTCTCACAATGCGAACGGCGATGAACAGGACTACTGAAATTGCCTCGTGTTGATTTTTCAAAAATCTTTCCGATAGTGTTCTTTCATCATTAATTTCTTGTTTATCTTCTTTGGAGCGGAATTGCCAATGATTAGATGAATTTTATTGTGTCTATTTCCAAAATGAAATACTTTCTTCCTCTCGCCCACCAGCAATAATCCATTTGTATTTACCTGGTTCAGCAGTAGTGTGTGAAAGGCCAGGGCAAAGGCAACCACAAGGAGAGCAATGACCATCATGAACTTGATTGTACTGTAAAGAACAACTGGAAATGATATGATTTTGACCATCGTTAATTGGAAGGAAATCGACAATTCGTTACAATATACCTGGGTAAAAGAAAAGAAAGAGCCTAATTACCCTATATCTTTACTACCAATAACATTCATATCATCTGAAAGAATTAACGCTTTTTATAATACCACGGTTGGGTTTTCAGGGTCATGCATCACTCAACACTCTTGTCTCGAAGATTTTAGGCAGAATTCCTCATGAGTAAAGTTGTATACGAGGATGTCTGTATTGTCAAAATTCCTCAGAATCCCATACTTATAATGATAAAACTCTTTTTGAGTTGATGAGATGTCGTCCACCCTTGTCTCAAGAAAGTAAATTTCGATTCATTTCTTTTTGCAATGATGCCCTAGCACCATTGCATTGTTTTCGTTCGCGTTCTGAATTCCTATTCTTCCTTCTTCTTCTTCTCCTCCTCCTTCTTCTCACCAAAAATCCCATTCATTTAACACATGCTTTTTGTGGCCTCTCTTTAGGCCCCTTCCTCATGTCCATTTCATTTCAAATTTCATAGGCATATTCATAGCCATCTCTTCTTGTGCATCTGACTCTTCATTTCTAGAAATCACTCATGCACGACCATCAAGGCGCCATTTTGGCCATTTTCAGACCATTTTCATGCCTTTCTCGCTTCCTCCTTATCTTCAACATGCTTCATGCTACAGACTCCAACAAAACGCTCTAGATAATCTTAGAGTTGCTCTTTCATGCACACTCAAATATACCCTTCAAAATATCATCTTCATTTTCTTAATCGGTATAGCCACAATCAGGGTGCAAAACCATTTGCACTTGGGGTCCAAAAATGAAGTATGCAATTAAGTAATTCATCAACCCCAAATTGTTCATCCAGGCTTAATACCCTGCATTAAAATGCTTAAAAGATCCATATAGCCCTCTTCTTCGACTCGGGACAATATGATTCTTTTTGTGGGCAACATGTTCGATGTTCCCCTCAAGGCCAGTCAATATAAATATCTTGAAGCAAATTATCTTGGTTAAGATTTTATGAGAAGCAACACAGCAGGGGTGATAGGTGTTACAAACACTACACAGAGCTACACAAATAGAATTTTCGAGTGTTATTTACATTGATACAAAAAATATTATGCACTTATTTTGAGAATTTCTTGATCATCTATGAAAAAAAAAAAGCAATTCGGACTGACTCCAGTCCATAAATTAGATGCAGTATACAGACCAGGGGTAGCACAAGATCAAACCTGATAAATTCCATTTATTTCAAAACCTTTAACTTTTTAAAAAGCCAACCAACCCATGGTAAATTACACAAATGAAAGACTTTACTGCATCTGCATACATATTCAAAAACTAAAATTGCTGGGAAGGCTCGTTCCATATCTTAAGTTGTCTAAAGAATTATCCTATAGGGTGTTACGGACACTACATTGGTATGATGCTTTTCAATGATGCAGTATATAAGTATTCCATGTGCGATTTTTTTTCTGTCATTATTGTTGTTGCTGCATATGTTGAGGCCTCATTACAATTTCAAAACCAACAGAATTTTTTTCAAATCTCTTCAAAGCAGTTTTGAGGTTTGAGGTACAAACAAACTAAAAAAAATAGCAAGTAGAATGCATCTTCAAATTGTCAAAAAGTTGATTGACAGTATTGGCTAACGCTGATATTAATTTATATACCATGTCCATGTAAAATCAGTCACTCATTCTATTTTAGTGCATATTATGTGGTATGTGGAGAAAGAAACAAGTACTTTATAGCTGACTTTAACCTGTTACGGACACTACAGGTAGTTTGTTACTGACATTTATCCAGTATGAAACGTTTGCCATATAGTTTTCTTCTGCCAACTTTGGTTTATGAATAGCATTTAGTCCATTCTGATACAAGAACCTTTGAGAAATAATTAATATAGTCAGACTGCAGGTCAGATGACTTTGAGCAAAACACACACACATTTCTATTGCTTGGACATCTTACAAGCTATGTTGCTGTTATTACTGCTGTGCTCATTAAATTTTCTGCGAGAATAAATGGATATTTTACCAACACAGGTGTATTTTGTTTAAGTCTTTTTTAGGAAAAAGTTCTAACTGATGATATTGTAATAAAAAGTATTCTGCACATTGTGTCAGGTGATTAAAAGACATACCGGTAGAATGTGAGCCGCCATGAAGATGTAAATGCAGTATGGAAGCACTAGAATCTAATATTTTTCATCCTTACATTCAAAATATCCATTAATTTATGACAGAGTCAGGATGAAGCAATATAAGCCGCAGTACAAAAAAAATATCTTTGAAATTGTAAAGACCCTCTGTCTTAGCCCTGTGACTGGCAAGTGAGGCACTCTGTAACCAAGTATGAAACCAAATGCAACCTGCAATACAGTTCTAGTGTCATAGTTAACTTATTTACAACGGTCTTTAACTTGTTACAGATACATGATTTTACTGCAGCATATGTACCAACTTTTCATTTTGGGGCAGTGTTACAGCAATTTATGAAATAGGAAACTAATGCAGGCACACTGGTAATTCAGCCGTATGTTTTCTGCCAATTTTTTAATTTCTTATTTATTCATTTATTTATTTTCATTCTATTATTATCATTTATTTTTTATTTTTTACTTATCAGAGAATTTGGAGGGCCAAATTACCCACATATCCTGAGGGCAAATGTTATGCCTATTTTACAGATACACATAAGCTTAGGACTATTGGTAAATATGAATGACTCCTACCGAATATTTCATTTTGCTTTGTCAAATATTTAATGCTTATCTTGTGCCTATTACAAAACTTCTTTACGTTTCAAGACCAAGTAATATTTTCATAAGATTACGGACGCCAGGGCCCATATCCATTAAACCTTACTAAGCTACACAGGTCATGGTACACAATTAGTTGATAAGTAGGCTTATAAAGGTTTTAGGAATATGGGCCATGATATAAGAATAGCATGTGCAAAATCCTGGCAAAATAGTCGGAACATTTATGGCTTGTGCAGTGGGGAATAGTGCCTCGTAGACGGGTTTGGCCCTGCGCATGTAACCAGGATGCAATGCAGGACTTGGAAAATAAAACATAGTACTTTGATAATTGTGGATGCGGATATGAACGGGGACAAAAGGGAGAATACTCCAATATTACTGTAATATCAACATATTTTTGGTATTAATATGAACGGTATCCATGGGAATTAAATCACACTTACGCAATATTGCGGTATTGGGTAATATGAGACCCATCAACATGCTTCTAAGCAAATTTTTCTGGTACGACAGACACCTGAAAAAGTTGATAGCTGGCTATATATGGCTATATTCACATGTAGTTAGGTAGGCATTTAAATGATTAAAATGATTTATTTTCTCATGCATCATATATATTTGATGCCATAGGCAGCTTTTACATTGTTGGAATTTATTCTAGAACACTGCTAACCAGAAAAGGACGTACGGTTTGACTTGCAGGCCATAATAACATTTTTGTAGAGTCCTTAACACTGGCTCTTACCCGTTTCTACTCACGATATTGGAACTAAAACACACTGATGCATTTATTTCATACTTTATTACATCTAATTGATATTCTTAGAATGCAATATGTATATTAAATTAATATAAGTCATTTTTTGACTCATTTATGTATCAAATTCATGCAAAAAAAGCTTTTTTGTTTACAAATTTCATATCCAGGAGAAGACTTTCTAGGGAAAGGGGCAATTTTTTGTAGAAAATTTACAAAATTTCATATCCAGGAGAAGACTTTCTAGGGAAAGGGGCAATTTTTTATTTATATGGAGTTATATTAAGAAGGGCAGCAGTAAAAATCAAATTGAAATGAAAAGTTAGAAGTATTTAGTCTTTTTTTTTTTACACATCACACAGTTGTGGTACGGACACTACAGGTGTTACGGACACTACAAATGCCATTAATTAAATTGCTAAAACAAAATCTTTAGGCTTAGCTGAATATTATTATACCACGGCTAGTCCCCGGGGTAGTTACACAAAGCAAAGTATATAAGGACTTTGAAAACATTTTGAAATAGTAGGAATGACACCGTTACGGACACTACAAAATTTATGATTGCAATGGAGGCATATATGTGTGTGTGTAAAGTTTGTATGCGATGTTGATTTTTTTTGTTTCTAATGAAAGGACAGCAAATTACTAAGAAAATATAACCAATCACCAGTTAATATTATGCTGAAAAATATATGAATTATAGGGGCAAAATCATGCACTTAACTATTTTTCGAAAAAATGTTACACGTGTCTCTTTTCACATAAATAACCACTGTTTCACATTTTGCGGGTCGATTCTCAAGCCGTAAACATATACTGAGAGGGGATAAATGAACTATGAGATGGCTTAATCTGGCATATATTGTATAATTTCATGGTGAGAACATATTGAAAAAAAATTTCAAAGTGAAATGCGTAACAGTCAAAAAGTGGTATTTTTTATCCCATATAACCATTCTCACGCAGCCAGCACACATGAAAACCAAACAAAAGTTGCTGCTTGATGGAGAACTCATATGGTCTAACATTTCAGGCCACAAGACATTTGATTATAATGGCTTTGGGTTTTCAAGAGTGATGCGTAACACTGTTTGTAGATAAGTTGCACCCTGATTGTGGCTATACTGAATCCAAATCCGATATCGTCTCCATGCAAAACTATGAAATTTCATAAAATACAGAGTCATAAAAACAACAAAAGTACTATAACTTTGCTGTTTCAATTCCTTTTAAACTCATGTTTTCGGAGTATGTTTAGATCATCATTCCATACATTTTGTGCCAAATTTCACGCAACACTGATCTCGCATCATAGAGAGAGCGCCCTCTAAAGTTCTGAAAATGTTTGTCTTTCCATGGCCGTCATTCCGTCATACATGGAAAAACCTGTACCCTTTTCTGGATTTAAGTAGTTCAAGAGATGTCCTTTCTTGGCAATTACAAAATATGGACTTCATCACTGAGAAATTTTCCAAAATGCCTGTCCTATATCATGATACTGAAGAAAATGGAGGAATAACTTCAACTTGCTCTCAATTCGCGAATCTTGTAGCTAGGTGTTTGGGACTTGGCAGGTTTTTGTATAAATGTATTTGACAACTGTCTGCCAGGTTTGGTAAAAACAGCATCACAGCTGGTAAAAACAGCTAACGTCAGCGCGAAATTATTGTGAAAACCTCTCATTTTCCAATGCTTTACAATATGGCGCCTAAATTTCTTGTATCGCACTGCGAGCAAATAAAAATAGTCGTGAAATGACCGCAATGAAATTTTCCTTTTATTGATACCAAATAAAACCCATGTTGTCACAGAAAATGTCGAGTAAATTTCAATAGAACGCCGGGTAGAATACAGATTCAACACATTTTCTGCCGAAAAGTTGTAAACAGTGTCTACAGAGTGAGTCAGAAAAAATGTCCTATCATTTTGAAACTGTCTTGTTTGAAGTGTGAACATTCATTGATTGATTTCATGATAATATCTTGGTAGAGTTACCTCCCAGCATTTATTGGTACCCTTTTTATTTAGAACTTTGCATGCATGACTGAATAACAGACAATCTTTAAGAGACTGCAAAATATCACTTGCGCCAAGTGGATGGGTGAAGAATAAACCTGAGGACGAACCATAATCTTGTGCTGCTTACAAAGGGCGGAAGATAAGTAAATGCTGCCAAATCAGGCAAGCCCTTTAGTAGGCAAGTACAACAAAGACGCAGATTCCCATTGTTGTCATTGTTAACCAACAAACAAAAGTCATAACCAACGCGATACATTTCAGATAGCACATTGGATTAATGTGCACTTGGTAATAATGATGATGACGATGATGATGATGATGATGATGATGGCAATGATGGTGATGGCCGTGCTGCTGGTAGTGCTAAAAATTGTTAGGGAATCACCACTTTAACTTTCAGCGATGCTTGGTAAAAAATCAATGCTTAATCTGAAAAGGAAAATGTTAACACTGCATTATGATTTTTTTGCTCTGTGTGTGGGGGTGGGTGGGAGAGTGTGAGGGTGTGTGTGGGAGGGGGTTGTGTGAGGGTGGGTGTGGTGTTGTGTGTGGGTGTGGACACATTAGTTATAACTTATTTTAATCTTCATCCAGCCTCTTGGCGCAAGTGATATTTTGCAGTCTTCTAAAGATTTTCTCTTATGCAGTCATGCATGCAAAGGTCCAAATGAAAAGGGTACCAATAAATGTTGGGAGGATAACTCTACCAGGACATATCATGAAACCCATGATTAAATGTTCATACTTCAAACAAGACAACTTCAAAATGATGGGAACTTTTTTCTGACTCACTCTGCATGGCGGAAATCGGTAACCCGTAATGGACCCATTCATTGTTAAGCAATTGTGTTTAAAAGTGGCAGGCACATTGTCGGTGGGCAAATGCAGGTCATGTCGAGACCGGATTTTCAAATTTTGCCTTTAACTGTAAAAAATTATTTCCTCTTGCTTAACATCAAAGAGCATAACTTCCTTTTTTTCACATTATCCGCAATTGGGAGTAGTCTCGAAATGATCGCAATAAAATTGTCTTTCAGTGATACCAAACACGGCATATAACCTCCTAGTACTTTTAAAATATATATCAATTTAAGGCTGAAAAAAGTTGCTCGTTATGTCTATTGCGGAAATCGAAAACTTGCATTATATTTCATTTGTTTACTATGGATGGCCATTTGGGCCATCATTCTCATACTTAGCTTTAAACCAAATCCATTTAAACCAAATCCTTTTGTACATTCCTCCCATCTATCTTTATGTCCCTTTCTCTATTCCAATTCCTACCAAATTTTGTATGGGTATTCCTTTACATCTGATTTTGGTCACTGGGCTCTTCAATTTCCGATAAGACTCTTACGTGACCGTCTAGCCGCCATTTTGTTCATTTTCGGCCCGTTTCATGCATGTCTGTCTCCTCTTGTCCATTTCTTCTCCCTCCATATCTCCATCATACTTCATGCTACAAACTTCTAACAAATTGCTCTACATAGTCTTTTAAGTTCTTTCCTCTACGAGTAGAATGGGCCCTTCAAAAGAGTCTATCATTTTTATTTCGATCAATTATTCGTGTCTGTGTTTCTGCTGGCCTATCCCCACAATCTATCATAGAAGTCTACTTCACTTTAAACAATATTGTTTTTGATACATAGTACATTCTCTGGTTTGCACACCACTCTCATCATTTTTCGATGTCTATGTAACAGTTGCCAGCTCTTTCTTGTTGTCACGTCTTTTTGTCTTATATATATTTTTTAAGTAACATTTTTCTTGAACTTTGGTTATCTACCGTCTCTCCACAGCATCAATGCATGCTCATCGTTGTAATACGATTACAATTCTAGTTTTCAGATGGGACATGTTCTGACCACTACTGCGTAAGATTTTACACGTTTCTACAGTGCACCAGCTCGCAACAACAAAGATTACAACGTAGATTTTTATTTATTTACTTGGAATAAAGATACAGGGGCGTCGCTAGAGGGGGGGGGGAGTGTGGGGGTGTGACACCCCCCCCCCCCCCATTCAAAATTCTTGTCGGCAAAATCGCGCCGCTGTCGGCAAAAACAAAAAGAAAAGAAAAAGAGAGAGAGAGAAAGGAGAGGGAAGAATGAGGAGGAAAACAGAGAGAAAAAGGGGAGTATCGTGCCAAAATAGAGTCATATTCGGTTTATTTACTTGTGCATTTTGACGACGAAATAATACCGGTAGCACGAAAGAGGGTGTATATTTTCCTCGCTCGCTGCGCTCGCTCGTATTATATTTAGATACAGGATGTTTTCGGAAAGCAAACACATTCGGTTAGTGAGATGAACACTACATAATCTAGATATCTTTAGGCCCATCACGTATTTTGATGAAGAAGTATTACTTCTACCATAAAAAGAGTATGTATATATTTTCTCGCTCGTGTAACATTTAGATATAGGATAGACGTAAAAGCAAATAAATTAGGTAGGAGATGTGACCGAATATATCGAAATAGGTACCTTAAAGGCCCATCGTGTATTTTGATGAAGAAATTTCACTTCTACCATGAAAAGGATTATGTATTTTTTTCTCGTCCGCTACGCTCACTCGTATAGTATTCAGATACAAGATGGATTTGGGAAAGCAAAAAAATTTGGCAAGCTAGGCCCATCATGTATATTGATGAAGAATTATCACCTACCATAAAAAGAGTATATATATTTCTCCTCGCTCGCTGCGCTCGCTCGTATGATATTTAGATACAGGATAGTCTTTGAAAGCAAATGAATTAGATAAGAGAGGTGACCAAAATCAAAATAGATATCTTGAAGGCTCATCATGCATTTTGGATGAGAAACATTCACTTCTATCATGCAAAGGAGTACATATATATTTTTCCTCGCTCGCTACGCGCGCTCGTAGAATATTCAGATACAAAATGGATTTGGGAAAACAAACGAATTCGACAAGTGAGGTGAACAAATGTACCTATATAAGTTAGATATTTCATATTTAATACCATCGTGTATTTGGATAAAGAATTGTCACTTCTACCATAAAAAATGGATTTTTTTTCTCGCTCGCTGCGCTCGCGCGTATGATATTAAGATTTAGGATGATCTTTGAAACCGAATGAATCAGGCCAGAGAGGTGACCAAATATATAACTTAGATGCCTTTAAGCCCACCATGTAGTTTGATGAAGAACTACCATTAAGTACAAAAGAGAGTGTATATTTTTCCTCGCTCGCTGCGCTCGCTCGTTTTATATTTAATAACAGGATTTTTTCGGAAAACAAGCAAGTGAGGTGAACAAATATACAATTCAAAAGGAAAATATGATAGAGGCGCACAACTGAACATGCCTCAATAGGCTTTATACGGTTGAATTTATCGACGTTGGTCGTCGGCAATCGGTGGCATTATTTGTCAGCAATCTGGCCTCTACACCCCCCCCCCCCCCATTCAAAAAAGTCTAGCGACGCCCCTGTATAGATATCCCTTATATTTTGTAGCATATACGTCATCGTACCTTTAAACATCATGACATAGATGCCACAGGCCAAAGTATGTCGAACGTATATGGTAAGGTTGATCCAAGCAAGGAAGATTGCAACTGCTCCACATTCCCACTGCCATTTCTGTTGAAAAGAAACAAAAGAATCTCAGGAAGTCCCATGTCACATAAAAGGCGATCAACTAAAAGTGCCACACAATGCACCTCTTAGGTTGCCGGGCATCAACGCAAGAGACACGTGTAGTCATCGTTCTTCTTGCGGTTCCATGACATTTGCTCCGGCGACAATTGCTCCCATGGAAAATCTAAACGTTGAGCCAAACATGAAACCTAACCCTAAACCTAACACTAACCCTAATCCTTATCCTCACATCATTCTGAACCAAAACCCCTATTACAATCCTAACCCTAACCCTATGTCTTCGGAGAAATTAAGGCAGGAGCAATTGTCGCCGAAGCAAATGTCGTGTCACCTCTTCTTGCATGTACTTTTAGCGGGCTTCCCCCGGGCTTTTAAGCCTATTATTAAATAAGCGGTCTCACGAAGCCCGTGGCATCGTACACTGCCATTTGGAGCCGTGATATTATCGCACATAAGTTGCACGTAACTGTACGGGACCTGTGCGTTATAGCCTTAATAGTTCTTGCAGGTAAGAAGAAGTATGTGTTATGAAGAGGGTGCAAGACACCCAGCCGGATGTGACTGGATCGCTTGAAGTCCATTTCCATAAATGAGTCTTGAAAAAGACTAGAACTAAATGACTTCAGTTTAAATTGTCCATACTTATAAGAAAGACTTATGCATTTGTTTTTATCATCCACTCTATAGATGAATATTCAGATTTAGATTCCTTATTGTTCAAAAGGAAGAAGAGAACGATTTTTGACATTATGATTGCTGATATTTTGTTAGTGTCAAAATATTGGACATTTGTTTATGATCCTCTATGTTTTCTTTCTTCACAGATTGAATAAAATAAGGTAGAGAGCCTGCCTGATTATACGATTTAAAGCAGCTTTCCTGGTTTCTGATCTCTCTGAGTCTTCGCCGATCCAGTTGGGTACAATTTTAACCAGCTTTTAACCAACTCTGGGTCGTATGATGTCCATTAAACCTCTGGGCATTTATTGCCCAACTTCTGTTGGTTAAGGGAATTACCTAACGGTGGGTAAATAAGTACCCAATATGTTTACCCAAATATGGTCGGTAATAAATACTATGTGGTTGGGCCATTCCGTTAACCTTAATTTCATTTAAAAAATATTTCGATTATCGTTCCACACCTGCTAATAACCTATCCCATCCTGTCCTATATCCAAGGCCTAACCTATCCCATCATATCCTATCCTATCCAGTTGGGGAACTAGAATGCAATGTTTTATATACCTCGTATAATCTTATGTGTGGTTTGTGACGGTTAGTAAATCAGGCCACCCGAAAGCATACGCTAATGTCAAGTCATGAATATTCATTGTTTGTTTTACCAATTTTGTATTTAAAAAAAAAATACCGAACTATATAGTCGATGCTGATATTCGATATTTCCCTGGTACAGAGACAAAGTTGCCAAATGTGTTATTCTTGCATAATATTCGCATAACCTTTTAGAATTGGGCAACAACTTAACCAATTAATTGATAATTGATTATGTTATTCGCTTGAAGAATTGTCACTCTGTCGGTTAAGCGAATTTGGAGTCGCCGAAACCACTGGCTCGTCTCCGTGGTCTAGTGGTTAAGGCATTGGCGTTCATAGCCAAAGGCCCGGGTTCGATTCCCGGCGGAGACATTTTTTCAACCTTTGCAAAAATTTACAAAATGGTAGGACAGCTCTGGGGAATTTCGATTCATGCTACGCTATTATTCTCTCAATTGTCTCACATGTATTTATTTCCACGAGAGATGCCAAAGCTGTTGTATATGTTACCTGATCACAAATGTCAATTATTCCAACATATACATGTATCCTACAGCATTAGCTCGGATCCAGCTGCGGTGTGCGGCAGGTCATTGTTCGAAACTCATCTGCCATCGACAAAGGAATTAATTAGTGAGGATTGAAGATTTGTCACTCTGTCGGTTAAGCGAATTTGGAGTCGCCGAAACCACTTGCCCGTCTCCGTGGTCTAGTGGTTAAGGCATTGGCGTTCATAGCCAAAGGCCCGGGTTCGATTCCCGGCGGAGACATTTTTTCAACCTTTGCAAAAATTTCCGAAATGGTAGGGCAGCTCTGGGGAACTTTGATTCATGCTACCCTATTATTCTCTGAATTGTCTCACATGTATCTATTTCCACAAGAGATGCCAAAGCTGTTGTATATATTACCTGATCACAAATATATATATATATATATATATATATAATGTGAAAGTGCTTCGGCCACGTACGTGATGGGTGCTGCATCGTATGTGAAAATTATAGTTGTGACAAGAAGGAGGCGGCGGGACGTTGCTAGTATGTTCACAGGCTCAATAAAGGCAAGTGAACATACTAGCAACGTCCCGCCGCCTCCTTCTTGTCACAACTATATATATATATATATATATATATATATAAGGAGTAAATGAATAAATGAATAGATAAATAATTAAATAAATAATCAAATATTGTTTTTTTTTTAAATGGACCTGGCTACGTGTCAACGAGAAGCATGCAAACTAATTTCGTCACAGATACACTGTTAGGATTAGCTTAGGGTTGGGTTGAGTTTAGTCTATGGTACAGGTTAAATATCAATTTCGGTTATTATACCAAATTGTCACCGGAGCACGTGCAGTAAAACCTCTATACGCCTTAAAAGTCACATAGGGAAAAACATGATTACCTCTCTTAATGTGATGTTGAGGGGCCCGTAAGTTTTTCCACTGACAGGAATGACGAGAAGAAAGCTCAGTACATAGGTCAACCATTCCACCAGACTCCTCAACTTGAAGTAGACGGAGCGCTTGGCATACAATTTCAACATCTGTTTGTAATACAGACGCAGCATAGGTTCGGGTGAAAAGGAGCCACATAAGTTAGTGTCCATCATTTGTAAAAAGCAATCTCCAATGAAATGAAATTCATAAAGTAAATCGATACTAACATCATTAATTTTAAAAAAATATGTAAGTGGAATTCATCACTAGCTGCAGTATTCAATTGCGTTATGATGGGGCGGCTTGGGGGCGGTTGCTTCCCCCCAATAAAATTCGAACGTGGCTTATTTCTAATTCGATACTGGTGATTTAAGAATGTAATTGAAATGAATTTTCCGGGGCGGGGGTTCCTCACTTATTTGTAACTTTGATTTTTTTTCTCTCCCCCCCCCCCCCCACTTAAAAAAAAAATTACTCATTGTGACGACACAAGTAGTGTTTCTCAAGTAAGTGAAATCTAGAAAGAATGAATCGCATATCATAATCGAATGGTTCCAACGATGCAAAAATACAAAAAGTATAGATTTGGACAAATGTCTACATTACATTAAATTCGATGGTCGATATTTGAAGCACAAAATTACCCTGAACCTTTCATAAAAGAGGCTTCTTTACAATGACATATGATAACACGAAGTGATAATTAGCAATATTAGTCTTTATACTTTTATTTCTATCATCAGTTAGAAACTAAATTGAAAGGTTAAAACAGACGTCTTTTAAAAAATTTTAACGCAACCGTGTTTTTGAAAGTGAGTTTTAAAAATATGGCAGATGAGCACGTAACCTACTTTCTACAATTTCTACATTTCTAAGTGGCAGTGAGTATCTCTAAATTTTCATGAAAATATACAAATTCAGGTATGAGTCAGCAAACTCCATTGGCACCCCCCCCCCCCCCGTTTTGTTGTTGTTGTTTTTTATGCCGCAGCAAACCGCACCACTTCTAATAATGGAACGAGCATTGTGTACGACGTCAACTATAAACAAAAGTTATTTGTTAAAAGTTGTGGAACTTCATGACGTCATATTTTGCACTAACTTAATAAGAATTTGATTGGTTCACACCTCCCTGCCGGCAGGAGGGAAAAAATTTGACTCTTGCCTCTGTGGATTCTGTTTGGTTGGTTGCTGAAGCCTCAAATCCTTTTCATTTTACACAAAAAATAAAATCGTGGGGGTTCTCCGCTCCATATTTGGGCAAGTCTTAAGTGTGCAATATTTACAGGTGAGTCAGCAGAGAAAAAGCTGATGGCTCAAGTCCGAAAAGTAAAGCCCAAGTTAGCATTTGCTTATGGTATATTTGGTAACTCAAAAGAAACAGAAAAAGAGAAAAGCGACCGTCATTGCAGAATAAATATTTTTTGGAGGGTTTTTTGTTTGTTTGTTTGTTTGTTTGTTTGCTTTGTTTGTTTCTTTGTAATTCTAAACGAAAAACAGAATAATAATAAGGAATAAAATAATCATACATGTTTGCTCGCTGCTTATACCTCTTTGAAGATATTCATCGCCGCAAATACTGCGATGAGTGTAGCCCCGGACTCCCCAAAGAAGTATACTGCAGCTGCAGAAAATGTTCCAGTGGCACGGAGCTCGTCTTCAGTGCCTGAATACCAGAGGAGGGTAGTCTCGTTGGAAAACTTGATGTAAAAGGCAGGTGGGTTTACCATAATGTATCCGGTGAGGAGAGAAAGGAAAGTTAAGTAGGCGACAAGCGACACGGTGTTTATGAACACGCCAAACGTGCGCCATTTGTACTCGATGAGTTTGATGGAAAGTGGATGTGTCAGTAGCCGGGAATGGAATTTATGATGACGCTATAGATATAGTGCAAAAGAGAAAAGTTAATATCAGTCAACTGTAATGGGTACTACACACGCAAATTATATGTTTTTCATCGAGGCAGTGAAGGTCAGAACAGAATAAATAGACAATCGTATTGATTAAGTAACTGAGCCTGTATACTAATCACAAAGTGTTAGCATGCACATGTAATTATATCATTTCATTAATGATATTGATATTAGTAATAACATTGATAGCAACAATAATATCAATACAGAGAATTACAAAGATGATAATAATGATAATCATAATAATAATAATAGTAATAATAATAATCAAAACAACCGCACTCATGATTATCAACATCATACGGAAAGCAACTCTGCATGGCAAAACGGTTTTCTGCTGATCATGTGTGATCACAGGACAGAAAAGGGTTAACTAGATGAGAAAGGATTTTAATGATCCTGTAAAATGTTCCTCGGAAATAAGTGTGGTTTCTGTTTAGATATATCTTACAGTTTGAGGCTGTGTTCAATTTTCAGTCATAATATTAAATGGAAAAAAAATATGAGCTTTCTATTAATTCACTCCTACAGGGTCAAAATATAGCGTTCTTGCTGTCCTTTTGAATATAATTCTCACAAAAATAAGGGAGAACCAAATCAAGTTTACACCAGATCAGTCCCTGCGTTTCACTTTTCAAATTTGAAAGATAAGTTCTAGGAACGTTTATGCATGGAGCAATGTAGCTCCATAGTTCATGCATAATTCCCTTGCTTGTCATAATATTGCTATTTTGCATTGCTTCTAATAACATGTAATATGCTTATAGGGGTATTATGTATGGGAAATCTTATATGCCTAACATACGACCTTCTAAAAATATTGTGTATCACAATGGGATTATGGTCATTTTTCAGCAATCTATCCGAAATTTCCGAAAATTTATGAGTGGACGAACTGAACCAAACTCTCCATTCGAAGTCTAATAAACCTTCCGGCAATAAAATCATCGTACTCATTTAAAAAATGCAAAATTAAAATAGTAAATAATAAAAACTTACCATCATGTACAATGGATGATGACCAAACGATAATGAAGGTGCTGATTCCTGCTCTAAAAAGTGAAAGCAAATGTAAGCGTTACAACGAATGGGGGGGGGGGCGTATCGCGCCGCAATACTTCCTACAAAATGTGTAGTGGTGATGATGTAAAACGCATTCTCAACAAAACAGAATTAATCACGATGCTTATGTTATGTGCCTGGGGGTTTTTCAGTCAGCATTAGGAATGCCCTTCTTCACTACCTGAGCACATCGAACAAGGCAGGTATGAGGGTAACACCTCTAGCTTTCTGTATTTTTGTTTTGTTTTGTTTTCTTTTTCTTTTTCACGGCAGTGCAGTGTTGGGACATAAAATCATGCAGAGAAGATCGATACTGTGCTCAACACAAGCTCTCGCAGCATCACCACTATCAGTTGCATAAAATATATGCTACCTCTACTCTGCGATACCCTTATCCCTGAAATAAGACGGACGAATTCAAGCAATAAGAATGAGCGTATGACGTCACCCTCCTTGGCCACCACTGACACCTCAACGCTTGAAATATGGTACGTTTCCTCCTTTTTAATAGGGTGGGTTAAGGTGCTTTCACACATGATGCGACAGTGTGGTAACACACTGTGGCGCCACACTGTTTCGTCTTCACACATGGTGGGACTTTGTGTCACCACATATGCTAATGAACGCACATTAATGCTTCAACTCTCAATAAGAGAGCATATTGTCAAAACTTGCGCAAGCAATCTCATGGCAACATTTTTTTTGTCGCCCTATACCCCATGTAGGCTTGTACACAGAAAAGTGTGGTGACACAGCGTGTTACCACAATGTCGCTTTTTTTTTTTTTTTTTTCGATTTCGTGACTCGGCGGACAAAAGCACCGTTTTTGGTTTGAAGCTTCTTTAGGATAAATAAATTGATTTCAGCCAAGGAGCCCTCCCGAAATATGTACGTAACCATGGCAACGGACCGAAATTCAAGTGAAGGAGCCGGTATTCGGCCACTTTATAAAGGCAAAACTCGTTTTATAGTCGTAGAAGGAATACAAAATCATTTTTAACAGTGTACGCATATTATATAGAAGTTCATATATTGTTTCCGTTTCAATAACAGAAAACTCGTGGGGCAATAAACGGAACCTACCATGGAAATTTCGAGTTTCTTTCGAGGCATTTTTCGGCCTACCAGCGCTGGTGTCCGGCCATATGGAAACTCAGCGTCCGGAGAGTTCTCCCGAGTTGAACGACAAGCCTAGCCTATCACAAAATACCGAGCCAGCGTACCACCGCAGAGATATGCTTGGAATAGAGCCGGTCGAAAACCAGCATTCGCAGTTTCAGAGAGTGAAATATTAATATGCCTTGTAAACTGTATGTTTCACACGAGCAGCATAAGACTGAGACACATGAAATATCGTGACCTAGAACATGCAAAACTGGCAATTTCTTGAAACATGGCACAGCATTTATTTAAATGCTGACAGCATTATAGGTCAGGGCACAAGTACCAGAAAGTCAAACTGACATGTAGCCTGTACACGTTGCATGATAAATTATACCAATATAGGGCAAGACAGGACCCTAGATGGGATGGGACTGATTATAGTCCTGATGTAATCATTATAGACATATAACTTATCACTGTCGTACAGATCACGGTGTAAGTGAAAATCTTTTTTATTTTCCTTTTTGCAAATCAAGTTTGGTTCTGCTACAAGTTTTTTGTCTGGTAATAATGCCTGTCTAAAATGGATATTTGGATCAGAGACAGATCACAAACTGATACAAAGTCATTCTTATTCAAAGCCTAAACCGCTTTTTGAAAGAGGTCTTATACCTGTTGCACGAACATTAGTTTACCAAACAACCCACTATATATACATGTATGTTACGGACGGAATCGTTTATAAAATACAAAGAATAACATATATGTGGGAGAGCAAACATTAAATCGACCTTGGTAACAAATATGAAGGCTGGAGGAGCAAGATAAAACTGAAATTGGCAATTGCACATTTCAAGTGAAATGATTTATTCGACAAAGAATAAACAACAATTATACTATAATAACAGCAACAACAACAACACTGCCCAGGCAGAATAAGTTCGGCCTGTAAAATCAACAAGATAAGAAGAAAAGTGGATAATTACAACATGGCAAATATTTTCGGTGTATAATAACTTCTTTTGTGACACCAGTATATATTTTATATTGACAAAACAACGAATTCATTTTACACAGATCCTTAAGTGTTCACGTAATTATAATAACAAAATTATCTATGAAAAGATATAATCAAATTATACACAAAGTTTACCTGTCGCTAAAATAAGATCCAGCTAGGTTGGTGATATATGCTAAAATCATCGAATGAATGACGTAGCAACACCCTTTATTAAAAGGAAACGAGAAATAATACTTCTGATGTCGCAATGTATTGACTGTTGCGTAATTGCATAAACAATTATTTACTATGACGTAACAATGTATTTACAGTTGCGTATTTACATAAATTGTTTACAAACAACGCTTAACAAAAAATAAGCGCTAAACTCTTGCGCGCTTACTCAACCTTAAACACGGCAACGCAGCGCTGTAGCTTTATGTCTGCATGCAGGTTTTGTTATTCATCAACAATCCACAAAGAAACAAATCAAGATAAACTTGTTGCATAGATGCTCATGAAATAAGAAAATATCAGTATATCAATTGTGACTATATAATCTAATAGCAGAAATGACCAGTGTCAATATTCTAACATTATGCTGCAGTATGTTCAATACAATATCAATAAATACATGGAATATAATGCGATCATTTCGACATATGGTTTTAAAACTGTATCGCATCGACTCATCAAGTATGGTACCGGTACGTGAACAACAAAGAACAAACATAAAAATGCACCATTCATCTGTAAACTTAATCATTAATATTCATGAAGGAATTCACATACATCATTCCACTCATAAATGTACTATGTATTCAAAAATTGAAATATCTACAATAAATATATCAACTTACCGCAATACTAAAGAAGAAAGAGTAGAAGAGAGAGTACTGCCACTTATGATTGTTGAGAAATAATGGGTGATTTCAAGTACGGTGTTGGAGGCTGGTGTTGGTGTTGTGGAAGAGTGATAATTTTCCTCTTGGATTCTTTAAATGACTATGCAATACGAATCCAATAAGATGTAGATTTATTAGAAATTCTGAGGGGAAATGATTTTATCATCGAGATTTTTTGCTACTAGCGTATGACGTCACTCGGTGTTGAGCTATCGATAAGGTGATCTGATCAGATCGGTATCGTCCCTCTAAACTGACCGTGTTGGAGCTCGGTTCAGCAGCCTTTCCACGCTCTCAACACCAACACCAACACTGCACACCGAAATTGAAATCACCCAATGAGAAGTAACAATAAACAAATTCAAAAGACAGGTGCTGCGCGCAGGTGCATAAACGACAATCTCCAAGGATATTCCACTCCCTAAAGGGGTGGAATAATAAAATAAAAGAGATAATACAAATATTAATAATAATTGTATCCTGCTATAACATTCACCCGCGTTTAAGAATATTGTTGTCCTCAACAATGATACATCAATTAAGTGTTTAAACTCAAGTGGCGTGGTAGCGCTGAGGTGCTTGTTTTAACCTCGTGGAACGACGAGATTGATTTTCCATGACTACATCATTTGCTTCAACGAGCAAGTTCTCTGAGTTATCACCGTCATCGTCGCTTTCAGAGAATGTACAGGCAGTCAATAAGTTTCTATGAACAGTTCTGTCTTTGTCTGACATATCTCTGACGATATAGACATCCTGACCTGCCATTCGTCTTACGACTTGTGTGAGGAGTATCGAGCCATTTGTTGGCGAGTTTCTGTCGCCCAATGATAGCTTTGTCGGCAAGCAAGACTTTGCCTCCCTCTGCAAAAGGTGCATCTCTTGCCGTTTTGTCGAATGTCCCTTTCATTTTCGTACTAGAAGCAACGGCGTTTACTTGTGCAGTGCGGTATAATTCTTGAAGAGTGTTTCTCAGTCGATCGATGTAAGAAGATGTCAAGTGATCACCTTCCTCAACCTCCTCCTCACTGTCGTCGACTCCGGCGACGAGATCAAGGGGAATTCGGGGCTCTCGTCCAAACATAAGAAAGAAGGGTGAATATCCAGTCGAAGAGTGCTTAGTGGAATCGTATGCGAAGGACATGGTCTCCATAGCCTTTCCAATTCGACTTCTGAGAAGGCTCCAACGAACCTAACATGTTCAGTAGTGTATGGCAGAGTGACCTAACTTCGCGCAGGTCCAAACTTCGCGCACTGGGCCATATCTCAAAAACTACAAAAAATTGTGAAAAACTGGTAGCACCAACAGAAAGAGCACCCTAAAATCACCCTGGAAATCATTTTCCTTTTGAAATTAGAGAAGGAATTTTGAACTTATGAATGAAAAATCGACAAATTTGGCAGCGTTTTGCGTGCGTTCTGACAAAAACTGGACTTGTCAACAAGGGTCTAGAATTCCTCTTTTCTAGAGACGATGTCATCAAAATTGTAAGTAAAATGTGGTATCAAATTATTCAGTGGCATTTTGCCTTCCTAGTAATGCAATTATCTTACCTTTTATGGAGCTTTATTTTGTATTAATCACTTGAAAACTGGCCTGCGCGAAGTTAGGTCTCGGTATTTTTGTAACACTTTTCCAGGTCCAGAGCGGTGCGATACGACATCGAATTTTGCGATCGCGATTTCTCGAGAATTCTGCGTAAATAACATGTTCTTCTTGCGCCCATTTGAAATCTAAAACTTTGTTTTGCCTTTGGTGTCATTTAAATCAGAATAATTTTTGGCAAAAATTGAGAAATTATGGATCGAAAATGGCCTTCATTAAAAAATTAAAATGTGCGCGAACTATGGTCCCCCCATCATACTATTGTATCTCTCCGTCATTCCATTTCCCTGTGGATGATAAGGAGTCGTCCTTGTTTTCTCCATATTGAGAAGATCGCACAGCTCTTTGATTATGTCAGCCTCAAAATACCTTCCTTGATCACTGTGGATTCGTTCTGGTATGACGTAATGCACAATATATCGTGTCCATAAGGTCTTGGCGACTGTCGCTGCTGTCTGATCTTTAGTTGGGAAAGCCTGAGCATGCCGTGTAAAGTGGTCAGGGACCACGAGTACATTCTCTATTCCACCTCTCGACGACTCTAAGCTTAAGAAATCAAGACAAACCAATTCAAGAGGCCGTGTGCTCTTCATCGGGTTCAGGAGTGCCCTCGATTTCTTCGTCTTTCTCACAGTGCAACGGTTACATCGACGGATGTACTCTTGTACGCGGGATTTCATTCCATGACGAAAGTATCTATCTTGCATCAGAGCCAAAGTCCGTTCAACTCCAAGATGCCCCATGTCTCGATGTGCCTTTTGGAGCGCGGTTTTCTTCATTCCCTTTGGAAGAACCAGCAATTTGCGATCGTAATCTCTTCTGTACCAGGGTACTCTTTCACTAACCTCAAGTCGGTTCCAGTGTCGTAGTATCATTCTCACAGCAACTTTCTCCTTCTTCATCTGACCGTACCCAGGTTTATTGCCTCCTTCTACCATTTCAAAGACACGATTCGTGACGACATCATTTCCCTGAGACTGGGCGATCTCAGCTAACGACATTCCCTGTAACGCTGTGCTTTCATATTCCTTCTGTTGATCCTGTGTTTCTACAGCGTCGATGTTGTGGCTCTCTGCCACTCGCTTCAAGGGTACATCTTCTCCTCTTATGCTGTCAGCAGCAGTTGTGGTAAGATCCAATGTTCGTCTTACTTCCTCTGACGAAATTCTTGATAAGCTGTCGGCGTTATCATGAGATTTACCTGGCCGATACTCTATGTCGAGGTTACACTGGGCCAAATCGTTGACCCAGCGTTGTCCATGAGCGTCTAGGCGAGCCTTTCCGAGAACATAGGTCAGTGGATTATTATCTGTCACTGCAGTTACCTTCCTACCTATTACATAGTATCGAAATTTCACAGTAGCAGCCCAGTGTAGCGCTTTGAACTCCAACTTGTGAGCCGGGTATCTTGCTTCTCCAGACGACAAACTCCTGCTGGCATAGGCTATCACTCGCTCTTTACCTTCTTGAACTTGTGCAAGTACTGCTCCTAGGCCAATTAAGGACGCATCTGTCTGAAGAATAAATGGTAGCTCGAAGTCAGGGTATGCCAGCACCGGGCTGACACCAACGCTTCCTTCAAAGTGTTGAATGCTTCTTGGCATTTGGGGGTCCATTCTATGACTGTGTGCTTGCCGTGCTCTACCTTGTTGCCTACTAGAGCAAAAAGTGGGCTAGCAATCTTGGCATAATCCTGGGTGAAACGTCTGTAGTAGCCAGTAAATCCTAAGAAGCTCCCGACATCCTTCTTAGTCTAAGGTACTGGCCATTCACGAACTGCTGATGCCTTGTCTGGGTCGATTGATACGCCCTGTTCCAAAACCACATGACCTAGATATTTGATCTCTTTCCTCAGTATGTGACTATGTTGACGTAGACGGGCGAAGACACGTTTAAGTCTCTGCAAGTGTTCCTCTAGTGTAGAGCTGAACACGATCACATCATCCAAGTAGATGAGTAGTTCACTAAGGTTCATATCTCCGAATACCGTGTTCATCAAGCGCTGAAAAGTAGCAGGTGCATTCATGAGTCCAAACGGCATTCTTGTGTACTCATACAAGCCCATGGGGGTGGTGAACGCAGTTTTCAGCTGATCCTCTTTGGATACTTGTACTTGTAGATATCCTGACATCAGGTCAAGGCTAGTGAAATATTTGGCTTTGTGCATCTAGGGACTCATCAATTCTGGGGAGAGGAAATGCATCTCCAACTGTGCGGGTATTCAACTTCCTGTAATCTACACAGAGCCGAATTTTACCGTCCTTCTTCCTGACGATAACGATCGGGGACGCAAAGGGACTCTTACTGGGTTTGATGATCCCTGCTGCCTCAAGCTCTTTCAAGTGATCCTTGACATCACTGAAGTCTGTAGGTGAGATGCGGCGATACGGCATACGGAATGGAGTCGCACCAATGAGAGGGATTTCATGAACAATTGTGTCCGTACAGCCGAAATCTTCCGGACCACCTGAGAAAACATCCGTATTGTTCATTAATAACTCTTCTAATGACCGTCTACCTGCTGGCGAAAGCTCTTCCATTGGCAATTCCAGACCGGGAATACTGTCCTTAATTTCCTGACTGAAGGTATTTACCAACAGCTCCTGAACATTCTGTTTATCTTCTTGGGATTCCTCTACTGTCTTCTCTGACAATGGGGTTGCTATCTCATTTCTACCTAGCGGAGTATGTCTATGTATCGTCTTCTGCTCCGTCCATAGATTGGTCACCAGTAACGTCACCTTCCCATCTTTGATCTGGGTAAATCCGGTATCGACTTTCAGACCGTCTAGCTCGTTGCTACCTTCCACCAAGGCCTCGAAGCTGAAACCGTGTGTACGCCTGGGAGCACCTGCCTTGACTTCTGTATGCTGTCCTGGATTTAGGAGGAGAGGTTTCTTCCCTTCATACCTGACTGTTCCAATATTTCCAGTGCGATCGGCAAGGCCGAGGCCATCATCTCCCATCGGTTGAAGTCCCTGCCATATTTACTATGTACCAGGTCACGAGTAGCACGCAAGGCATTCGTCCCCAGGAGACACGAAATGTTCCTGTCTTGACCGATTCCTGGTACGACCAAGGCTGGCACTGACTTGATTTCAGTCCCTAACATTTGGACATCAAGGAGAACAACACCCTCATGAGGAACGTTCTGTCCACTGGCTCCCTCTACCGTAATTCCAATTGGTTTGGGTTGCTCTTTACTGAGGTCCTGGAAACTGCTGTCACTTGCGACCCCGTGTCCAGGATAGCCAAACAAGGCTCTCTGCAAATGGTTATACTCTCGCGATTCAAAGGACCGACAAGTGACATTTTCATATCATCTTCAATTTGTCCATCAGGGCTTCTCACTTGGAACACACCCACAGACTGCCCTCCGTCTGTGAGTCCTCTCATATTAACGGATTGGCGTGCATGGGACAGGATCTCGAAAAATGACCGAGCTGGCCACAAGTATAGCAGGACTGGGATTGAGTGTTCCCGCCGCTTTGCCTTCCTCCAGGCTTCCCTCTCATGCGCCATTCTAGTGAGGAAAGTCGACTCTGTCGGTCTTTCATAGATTGCTGGAAGAGCTCCATCTGCTGTTGCTGTGTGGCGACTAATTCGCTCACAGCCTTTGTCAGCACCTCTAACTCTCTGTTGTTGTTCGGCATGTCTGTTGGGTTGACGCTCTGTCTGAACGACTGTGCTAATGTTTTTCCTCCGCCTCAATGACACGCGCAGTTCCCTTCGTAGCTCTTTGTAAGTTATTTCTCTTGGTCTCATCGGGGCCAGGCGAGCCCTTACTTCTTGGCTCCTCAGTCCATGCATGAACTGCGTTGCGAGCATTCGATCTCTGGTATAGTTATCCACCATGGCAGCTTGCTCACCTCGTTCTCTTCGCTATTCTCAGTTTGGCTTCCAAAGCGACTGCATATTCTGCGGGTGACTCGTTAGTCTGCTTCGTTCTCGCGTAGAATGCCGACATAGGCAAAGACGTGACGTCATCATCACCATACTCTTCGATGAGCTCTCTAAATGCCCTCTCAGCAGACAGCTCACCTTGATAGAGTTCAAGATTTAAGATCAAGTCTCGAGCTCTACCACCTGTGTGTCCAACTACCTTATTAAACTGTTCTTGTTGTGACATATGCCCCTTTGAACTGAGTGCATACTTCATATCCCTTACCCAGTCCTCTACTTTGGCACCACCCTTACCATTGACTCCCTTAACTTGGTGTAAAACAATATGCGTTGGGGCGGCTCGAAAGTTCTGTCCATGATATGCTGGCGGCACTGGGTCGAATCCCGCAATCTGAAGTGGTGTCATCGGAAGAGCGTGTTGCATGACCGGCGATCTTGCTGGGCCTTGATACGGCGTCAACGCTGGTTGGCTGTGAGGACCATCGGACAGTATTGGAGTCAGCACTGGCGGAGGCGGCGTCTCCATCATGATGATCTTTGGACAGTGTTGTTGATAAATTTGGACCGATTCATTTGCATCTATTGCTATTATTGCGTTAATTTGAGTATATTAAATTAAAACGTTTGATCTTTCATTCAGCCTTCGCGGGTTTCGGCACCAAAATTACGGACGGAATCGTTTATAAAATACAAAGGATAACATATATGTGGGAGAGCAAACATTAAATTGACCTTGGTAACAAATATGAAGGCTGGAAGAGAAAGATAAAACTGAAATTGGCAATTGCACATTTCAAGTGAAATGATTTATTCGACAAAGAATAAACAATTATACTATAATAACAGCAACAACAACAACACTGCCCAGGCAGAATAAGTTCGGCCTGGTAGAATCAACAAGAAAAGAAGGAAAGTGGATAATTACAACATGGCAAACATTTTCGATGTAAACATTACAATAGAGCTTCTTTTGTGACACCAGTATATATTTTATATTGACAAAACAACGAATTATTTTATACAGATCCATAAGTGTTCACGTACTTATAATAACAAACTTATCTATGAAAAGATATAATCAAATTATACACAAAGTTTACCTGTCGCTAAAATATGATCCAGCTAGGTTGGTGATAAAGGCTACATGTACTTCTCTTCATGAAATCATCGCATGAATGACGGAGAAAAACCCTTTATTAAAAGGAAACGAGAAATAATACTTGTGACGTAACAATGTACTGATTGTTGCGTAATTGCATAAATAATTATTTACTATGACGTAACAATGTATTTACAGTTGCGTATTTGAATCAATAATTGTTTACAAACAACGCTTAACAAAAATAAGCGCTAAACTCTTGCGCGCTTACTGAACCTTAATCACGGAAGCGCTCCAGCTGTAATGTCTGCAGGTAATTTGTTATTCATCAACAATCCACAAAGAAACAAATCAAGTAAATTTGTTGCATAGATGTTCATGAAATAAGACAATATCAGTATATCAATTGTGACTATATAATCTAATAACATAAATGACCAGTATCAATATTCACATTATGCTGCAGTATGTTCAACACAATATCAATAAATACATGGAATATAATGCGATCATTTCGACATATGGTTTTAGAACCGTATCGCATCGACTCATCAAGTATGGTACCGGTACTTGAACAACAATGAACAAACATAAAAATGCACCATTCATCTGTAAAATGAATCATTGATATTCATGAAGGAATTCACAAACATCATTCCACTCATAAATGTACTATGTATTCGAAAATTGAAATATTTACAATAAATATATCAACTTACCACAATACTAAAGAAGAAAGAGTAGGAGAGAGAGTACCGCCACTGATGATTGTTGAGAAATATTGAGAAGTGACAATAAACAAATTCAAAAGACATTTGTTACGCGCAGGCGCATAAACAACAATCTCCAAGGATATTCCACTCCCTAAAGGGGTGAAACAATGAAATAAAAGAGATAATACAAATATTAATAATAATTGTATCCTGATATAACATATATATATATATATATATATATATATATATATATATATATGTTATATATATATATATATTCTCAATATATATATATATATATATATATATATATGTTTCTTTGACATCGAGACATATGCAAGCTATATCAAAATTTGTTTTCAAAAGAAACATTAAATTATTTTCATCGCAACTTTTCATCAAAATCGTATTTTTTCGGCAAAGACCAAAGGATTGCGAATCATGCATCCTCCTTTATTATAAAAGAGACTTACTATCTTTTAATGATTAGATTACGGTGCTTTTAGTGTCTTTTAACACAAATCACGTACAATGCACAAGCCAAGGAATATCTCGAAAACTGATAATTGATAAGGATACTTATTGGCTGCATGCGTTAAGAAAAGGCAATTTAAACAAATACATGTACAGGACTAGCAGACCCCATGAAAGTTTTTGAACTACCGACTAGTTCTTTCTTTGTTGGTTTTTCTTTTTAAATAAGTTTTTCTCTTTGCCTAGAAATCATATCAATAAAATTAAAATATAAAGTGCTCTTTGCTGCTTCAGAACTTAACACTCCTTAATTTAGATTTTGCTCTAAATCAAAAAATTATTAGTTGGCATTAATTACATATTATTTCAAATGCACCTGCAGAGTGAATTGCAATCCTCCAATCAGAGAAGCCAATGGTCGTTTATTTTGAGTTTATTATCTTTCATATCATAAAAATAGAATATATATGACGTCTAAGTTCATTACATAGACGAACAGAGGCGCCGGAACGTTCTGATCAAACAAAGGATTGGAGGGGCAAGCCATTGTTAACACACAATGGCTTGCCCCCCTCCAATCTTTTGTTTCATCAGAACTTTCCGGCGCCACTGTAGACGAAGTATTTTATGGAATATCTCACAATCATTATAGCCCTCTTTACATTTCTTCTATGGCGGAAAGCAAATTATCAAGAAAAAAAAATCAATTACAATTATCCAATCTAAGTTTAAGAATAAACTGAATATAATAAAACAGGTAGAATGTGTTGTTCTCAAATATATACATATATTTTTCATATTTTCATCGCTCATTTTCAGTGATTGCCATTCAAGTAAACTTTTTAGACCAGAGGGCGCCCTTTACAAAATTATTTTTAAAAATCATTTTTATACCTGTAATCCGGCTTTTTAAATTCTATTAAGAAATATGTGTTGAGATGCCCATAAATTAATTTCACAACCAATTTTTGTTAATACTTCGTCAGAATTTATCCAGGAATTTGAGTTTTCATTATTTTTTGTGGCGGCCATTTTGGAACTTTTGCGCTTTCCGAGAGTAAATCCAAAAATTGGCGAAGGCTCCTAGGCTAATATTGATTAGTAGGCCATAAGGAGTGTTCATGCCAAGTTTGGTACTTTTGTCCGCTTTGTCACGAAAGTTTCCCTACCCCACCCTACTATTTGTCAGCGCAGCATACACTTGCCCCAAACATGTGTTAGACACAAGGATACAGTCAAACGATTACGACCAACAATGATGATCTTGATAAGGTGAAGACTTTTTTAAAATACAGCACTTTCATGGGATTATATCAGTATTCATAATGAATATTAAAGTTATAATCAACATATTGCATTGTCTTAACTGATATTAAAGTAAACTTTTTCGACAGAATAAACTTCAAAAACCATAGCTTACTTTTAAGGGCCCATTCTGTGAAGAAATCATCAAGAAGTTCAAAATTGCAGATGAACTGTTTACACGGTTTACACGATTCACACGGTTCCAACGGTTTATTTTCGTTGACCGGCCTGATGCATCTGTTCATCACGAGCTCAGCTACATCTGTAAAATAATGATGTTGTAGTAATAAAATTCTCCGGTTTTTCGTATTCACCTTCGTGTAACTCATTCAAAACAAACTGCTTGCTTGTTTTTATTTTTTCTTTGCGTGAGGGGGGGGGGAGGATGATATGTGTATAAATGACTTTTGTTGTTGAATGTGGTGGTGTTGGGGGATGGTTGTGATGGTGGCGGTGATGGTAGTGGTAATAGTGGTTGTACTAGTGGAGGTAATGGTGGTGATGGTGGAGATGGGGGTGTTAGTGGCGTTGGTGGTGGTTGAGGTAATAGTAGTTAGGGTAGGCCTAATCGTGGGGGTAGTGATGGTAATCGTGGTAATGGTGGTGGTTGTAGATAATCTCCAGGCACAGACCTTAATGAACACTATTAAAATACATTTCAGGACCAAGACCTGACATTTGCTCACCACCCTACGAACTACTCATTGAGATATTTCTCATCAGAGTCATCACCAGAGAACTCATAAAAGAGGTTGTCCTGAGGACCTGCTGTATAAACTCTATAGCACAATCCTTACTTTATAGCAAACCTGGTTTTTTTTTCCAGTATTTACAGATTATATATGACACTGGCCATGCTGGTTATCCCCGAATGAAGTCGGAAATGTCGGAAAATTGTAACAATTTGTCAACGTTGTCCATTTTTTTTTTTTAATTTGTACTACTGTCGATTGATGTTTGATATTGTAACAAACCTACGTTTTGTTATTAACTAAGTTTTCATATAGACCAATTTCACCTCCGGTTTATGTATTTGGCCCTCTATCGGCGACGCCATTGCTGCGGTGGGCAAGCGCGCTGACCGCGATTGGCTCTGTGTACAAAATGAATGTAAGATATGAGATATGCCCCGATATTGTTCCATTTACTTTATTCTAGATCAATAAAATAAAGCATGGATACATGGGTAGATGAGGTAAGACAATGGTCATGTCTGATGGATGAAGGTATGATGTATTTTTGTACTTTCGATGGTTTTTCAACTTAGTTTTGTCAGTAAAAGTTCGATTGCAGCATAAAAGCCGTAGTAAACGGGAGCCCTAAATCTTACCCTGTTTACAAAGTCATGTTTTCACTCATTAAATGTCACACCAAAGTACATAATGATAATGTTTCTTGACTTCAAAGTCCTTTCTGTTGATGTTTTTACCCACCCACTCACATTGCTTACGGAACCTGTGTAGGGAGTACGGCTTCTCACACAAACAGGCTTCATGAGTCAAAAGCGAGTGAATTTCGCACTCAGTTAGCTTCCAATTTTTAAACTTTCTCTAATTCTTGTGGCATTTGAGCACCACACAGCTGCGACCTGAACTTCCCTGATAATTCTCATTGCAAATATTAAAATAAATCTGCATATACTGGTCAAAATAGACAAAAAAATCGAAAGAATGTACATAACGCGCTATTGACTTGTGTACTATAAAAGTTGGAGTGCCCACCGCAGTATGTCGAACTGTGTCGAACAGTCTGCTGCCCTCTTGCGTTGTGAAATTGGTCTATAGTTAGCACTCTTACTCTTGAAATGTTTATAAAACCAGTAATTTCACCTCTTACCTTGTTTTCACATCACCCTCCGGTAAGGTTTCGCCCTCCTCCTGTTACGATTTTAATTATTGACTTCCAAAGCCTTTATGAATTCTTGCCTAGGGAGTCTCGATACCTATCCTTATTATGGCGTGATTTTAAGTTCTTAAAGCATTATTTTTATAAACGGAAAGTCTGTGCAAGCGCGTACTAGTATTCCGGAAACAATCGCGACTTTGGCAAATTTGCTTGCTACATGACGCAGCACAGCGATGCGCTTCAAACTCAAAACTCTTCAAAGCTCGTAAATCTTTTTGCAGTCAAATTAAGGAATACAAAATAACAGAGGTCTTTTAAGTCAAATTTATAATGGAAAAATTAAGTAAATGCGGATTGGTAAAGTTTCTCTAGGCAAGAAATATTACAATTCTCTCCTTGGAATCGTTCCGAGGGAGATCTGTTTCTCTTTGACAAAATGATGTCATAGCCTTTCTTTTAATCCAAAGGCTTCGATAAATTGATGCTTTTTCCTCAGATAATTAGTAAACTAAGACAGATGATAAAAGAAATGATTACTGATGTATTGACTTTATAAATTTCTCAATTGAGAACATTAATGCTCTTACTTATAAACCAGTATTTACTGATATATAGTGTAATTTACGATAAAAATCTCCTTCAAGAAGGATCAAATCTAAGTCTTGCTAGCGCTCGCGCGCGGCTGCGCGTGACGTGTAAATATGAGGATTGACGACACTCTTTATCTCAGTTAAACTGGAGAATTATGTATATAACTTTTATTTGCCCTACTTTTGTCTTGTGATAATGATTTAAGTCGATGCAAATCAATCTGATCTTGTATATAAGACGAATCATTTATTGTCTAATGCATTTTCAGATTTATGAAACGCAATTTTCCATAGACAATCTAGCACAGGTTTTGTGCACCGTACATTCTCGGCGCAGCGCAGTTTTAGTATACAGGAATTCAGCGCGCTTTCCCCCTACGTCCGCAATAAGCGTATAAATATAAGAAGCTGTCATTAAACGTTCGGCACTTCGGCTTCATTTCTCCCAGAACCTGGGTTACCTCACTTGGCTCTCTCAAGCCTAACAGGTATAACACACCCAAGACCCAGCAATGGCCCTGAACTGTTGACATGTTAAAACAAATCTTTTCATTCAAGAAGTTAATCGTCTATTTTCTCCCCAAAACCCATAAGCTATTGTCTATTGGAAGTTTGATAGATATGTCTATTCCAAGAAATAATAACTTAGGAGATTTTCAGCTATAATATAGAACAAGAACTCGATATAAGGATTAGATTCATTGAGGATCCATTGAAATAAATTAGTTGAATTTATTTGAACTACAGAGATATAACATAATTAAATAATTGGATTTATTTAAATAGAGATATTCAGATCCAACATAATGAAATGAATTATTGAGGTATTACTGAGAGTACAGAATTGATGTAACAGTGGCGAATTGATACTGATGTAAATATTTTAATAAAAAAGTTACACTTGTTTTTGTTTTTCCTGTTCAAAACCTAAAATCTGAGTCCAAAGAAACTGTTTTATTTTCTCTGAGTGTGGTAAATAGACTTCTTCACATAATTATTTCCTCTTAGTGTGATTCACATATTAAATCCAAAATTTCCCTCCAAAGTTTCCCCAAGTCATATACTTTGACTAAAACTAACCATCCCAGTAATCTCCCTGGAAGCTATTCCTAAGGTGTAGTCTTACCGCTCTCACCTATAAAATTAGGGATGACCGATCAAAGCGGCCAAAAGATCAAAACTACTACCAGGGAGTGTAGTTCGGAAAGCGAGCCGACTCCTAACCCCCAGACCACCACTTTGAGACATACTGTATAAGCTAATATTTTAGCGTACAGATATTTTAGCGATTTGAGACAAGTTTGACATATTAGCGAGTTATTATTTTCACGTTTTGAAAGACATTTCTATCCAAGTATATAGGCATCTAACTGAGTGGAAATTTTGGCGAGGACATCATCGCGAAATTAGCGAAAAAAAGTAGTCCAGCTCAAAGTAACGTGCTGGAGGAGGAGGCACGCGACAATATGCTTGCTAGAATATCAGGAACCCTCACCACAAGAAACTTGTGAAACCCCGATAATCCCATTATGATGTTCATTTTTTTTTTTAATTGTGAAGAGGTTAGATATATGTTACTGGAATATAAATGGTATAAAGAGTAGACGTGATGGGATAAGAACCATCTCCAAACCAGAGACACAGGAATATAAAAACCTAGCGGATAATCATGACATTTTGTGTATTTCAGAAAAAAACCTGTCCATCACCAATGGACATGCAGATTGATGGGTTTACAATGAATAATCCGACAGAAAACCAAATAAAAGAGCAACACACGACTCAGGAGGTCTAGAGATCTATGTAAGTAAGGAATGAAATCGAATGTTAAATTTCTTCCAAGTCAAAGTGGTGAATACGTTTGGGTAAAAGTTGAAAAAGAAGTATCTAAATTAAGAGAGGACTTTGTTTATTGTCTCTACATCAATGCGGAGAACTCAACATATTCATCGGAGGTTGATATCATCGAGCAAGTTAAACGCGACATTGCTGTAAAAAAGAGGCAAGGCAAAAGCATGCTAATGGGAGACTTTAACGGCTATACAAATAAAATATTAGAGCGGAAAATAACAGAGCATGATCATTTTGCGACAATGATCCCGGAATATGTAACAGAGAATGAACATGTTGTAATGAATAGGAGAAACAAATATACCAGAGCACCTACACTGTAAAAAATCCTTGTAAATTTTATAGTCCTCCTGCTGTAAAATTTATAGTAAACGTCTTATACAGTGAAAGATCTGTAATTAGAGTGTGACGTTATATTAACGACTCCGATGTCCCAAAACGGCCCAAAAATGTAAAATTTACGGGGGAAATGCCGTATATAATCGTTTAATTTCGCGCGCTGTGTTTGCACCTATACGGTCATCGCGTGCGCATGCGCTATGCATATACGCGCACTCCTATTACCTGGCAACGCGCGTCGAATTCTTAAGCCGGATAGCGTTAGAGTTAAACCTGATTTGTAAATAAAAAAATCGTCCTAAATCTTGACAATCTTTATAAAATCAGTTGAATTGTTAATTACATTTTGATCTTTATATGCCCTCGGTCATATCAAGATGTTTTTTTTTTTTTTTTTCTAAAACAGACATGTGTAATAACTTGTGAAACAACTTGAACTAGTATGAGGACGTGAGAATCGTCGCCATGCTATGAATGTGTGTGCATGGTACGTTGTCTTAATGCGTTTGATGGGGGGACCTAAAGCTACGCACTTTGTTTTCAGCGGCTTAGAATTCACAGAAAAAATTTGTTTGTGCAAATTCCATTTCCATATCTTGATTCTACATATTCCAAAGTTGATTTTGGAGAAAATCACGATGGCTGAATGTCAGCAAGAAATATTTCCGGTCAATATCCGGTGTCAAATTTTGCTCTGAAAAATGAAAGGGTCCTATAGCTACACGCACATGCAATAAACGAATGCAAATATTTACTGTGTGTATCTTGGCTATGTGTATCGCGGGTGTATTTTAGCCTGATTTGAACGCGTTGCATTGCGCGTCTAGATAGTATGTTGTGTAGGCCAGTAGCTTTAGGTCTGGACCCGCGTAGCTTTAGCTTAGCCTAGGCTAGCCTAGATATATAGCCCTAACTGTTACTAGGACCCCGGCCCGACCATTTAGTCTAGCTATGGTCGCCCTGGTCCTCTGTGCAGAACTATATAGAGTCTAGTAGATAAGTAAAGTCGCACCAGGCTCAGAGAGCACTCAAGGCAGGGTCAAGTCATTTAAGAGACTGCAGGTGCAAAGAAGTTTGCCCTTCTACGTTTTTGTATAGCCTGAAGCATTCTTGAGACTATACTTCTAGGAACAATCGAAGTATTTAGTATCATCTTCATTATCATGAATTGTATGTAATTAATGCATGTGTGAGATGCAAAAAAAAATTATCTCGCTTCTGGCTTCTAAATTAAATTCGATCAACAAAAGTTCATGCACCTCGTTACCCACAATGTCAAGTTGGATGTGATAGCTAAATAAGCTTACACAAATTTGCATTAACTGTTCTTTAAATTCAGGAAACCGACGCATACAGCCGATCGAGGTTGAGGAGGGGGTTTTGCTCTCAATGCCTCTCTTGATTTCTTTTGGTACGTACCCAACTTTTCATAATAAATTTAATTTTTAGTTTACTTTTTTAAAAGAATTATTTTTCCTACAATTTTTAAATATTTTGATGTGAAAATACATGTAGAATTCAAATTATGGATGCATATGTATGCAGTAGATTTTATAGTAAGTAACCATGATGTTTAATGATATCTCCACTACGTGTCTCTGTCTGAGCAACTCCCGGTATTGTGCATGCAATCAGAAATGTTCTTTCTGTGTTCACTCAGGTGTATCTTCATTTTTATGCCTAAATTGTTACAGTTAAATTGTCACATTTAAATTGTTCATTCTGAATACTTTAAAATACCAAAATCAAACACACACACACAAAAAATGTTGGGTCTACACCACTGTCCCCTGGGTTCCCCCCCCCCCGAATTAAATTTTGTCAGTTGTTTGTATGTTACACCAGCCAAAGAGGTAATTGTCATTTTGATGTCTTATAGGTTAAGTTTTTGAACTCATGCATTGGCAACTAAAGTATGATTTTTCTTGTTATTTTGTCTGATCTTAGCTGTGGTAGGTCTATCAACTTCATACAGTCACCTTGCTGGGGAGCGTTTCATGAGGAGTTTTAGTCGTGGTCTAACATATGGGACAGAATACCTTAGACTTGCCCAGCATATGTACGGTATTACATGTAAATGGCTCTAATGAAATATAGGCCAAAAGTGAACATCCATGCACAATTAGTGGGGAGTTGAAGAGGCTTTTTAAAATGTATTTTTGTGTTGCTGCATTTGCCTTTAGGTGACATGCTGGTGACATGACGTTTTGCCTTGCTTTTGATGGCCATGTTATGAACGCATCTGTATATTCCAAGTTCATCGCAGGGCTGACGATGTTGAATTTGCCTCAAATTACTGCTTTGACATTGCAAACAACCCTGAATTTTGTGCAACAACGGATTTTATTCAGAGGTATCGGTATTGATTATTTTCTCTTGCTTTCCCTACGTCTTTTTTCGCACCCTTTCACAAAAACTACTCTTTTCAGGCCTTCCATTCGTCCCGCTTTTGTTCTCGCAATAACTTTAAAAATGCAGGTGATGGATCAACATTGCATGACACTAATGAGTGACGATAATCTGATCAGTGTTTATTAATAAGACCGTAATAATATCAGATTTTATGGCTGCAAAATTAGATTATGTGCTGTCAATTTATAGGACGATCCTTTGAAGAGCTTCGGACAATGTTGGAGTCTTGACATGCTTGAAGAGTAGTATTTGTAACAGAGAATGTAAAATGCTAAATAATAAGTATACTAGTCTATTCCATTAGGGTAGGGAGTGCAATTTTAAAGTGGTATATCAGTACATGTACTACTTTTTTTTTTTTTTTTTAAAGCAAGTGTGGGAAGAATTTACACATTTGTTTTTTAAACAACATTTTATAATAAAGCAAGAGCCTTTCTTAAATTTTTGACTTATATTTTTGGTTATTCATTTTGGGTCGACTGACCCGTGAAGACCCCGGTCTGCGTATAATTTGCCAAAAACAATCCCATAACATTAACACAAATCGACAGTAGAATGTAAATAGGCACATGCATCTTCCGAAAGAAAAAAAAAGTAATGAATATTACCAAAGCATCTTTTCCAATCTATGCCTGTGATCATGCATGAATAGTGTTTAAGGGATGTTTTTCTGTTCTTTGATTGAAAGTGGTAATTACATGTATGGGTTATGTTTTTATTCTTTTCTCATATCTGGGGAGCATTTCATCAACATTTGTTGTCTGACAAGTTGTCAGATCTGACATCTTTCCTTGATTTTGACTGACTGAGAAGCATCGTTACTATGGCAACTGTCGGATAGAACAGACTTTGTCGGATAAAACATCCGACAAGTCCTTTCATGAATGCTCCCCAGGTGCCTCTTCAGGATCAATCCGGACAGAGGGTCCATGGCGTCCAGGGGGGAAGCGAAGTGCACCATTCACCCCAAAGTCCTGTCCCCAATTAGTAAAGTAAATGACTTTCACAGTAAAATTATAAAAACTCAAAAATGTGCATCAATGTCTAATTTTGAATCCATTTTTTGTTTAAAGAAATGCTTCAGATTTTACTCATACGCGGAAAGAGGATATCTGCTGCCATTCTCTCTTTTGTTTGTTTTATGTTTTTTCCTAATTTAGGGAAATAGTCTAAATAGTCTAGATTGGCTTCATTGTAATCAAAAGAGCAGATGATGTTACATTTTGCTATTAAAAAAAAGAAGAAAAAAGAACAGTATCCCAAATTCTTGTTGAATGTGAACTTAAAGTGAAATTTCATGGTTATAGTATGAATTTGGAACTCATGTTTTTTCTTAAATAAATGCATATGGAAAGGGACCCAATTCAAAATGGGGTATACCTAAACAATAAGATCTGTAAATATTTCACTAATCGTTTTTTTTTTTTCAAGTTTGATTAACCCACAGATAACACAACTTGCACACTTTAGGAAATAAATATTAGGGCATTTATCTTGTAAATTTTGTAAAGTGGTTACCCTGAAATTTAGAGCCAAATTTCTTTTATCTCTTACAGTATCCTGAATTTTCTGACGCATTAATTTACAAGCGTGTCATGTGCCGATTCTGTTATCTCAGTTACAAAGTAGTGTGTATTCCAGGACTATTTGGAAATGTATCTTTTGTTTATTTTCTATCAATCTTTCTTTCTTTATATATGGATACTGTACTACTCATTTTCATTGACTAAGTGGGATAACGTTTTTCTTAGCAAAATGTAACATGTTTTGTGACACTGATATGTGATACCTCTTTTTATGACAATGAAACCAATCTAGACTTCTTTTAGACTATTTTCCTAAATTACCAAAAATGGGCACATTACAAATAAAGACAAAGAAAGGAAAAGAGAGATGATAAAATATTCTTTTTTCCAATTTACTTTCCGAATTATACATTTATATATGATTTCCTATGATTTTAGAACGCATGTATACAAAAAAGTATTATCATGACGGGCCACCCCTGCCTTCAGGGGCAGAAAATGAGATGTCTCCACATATATAACTTGTGAAATTGTTTTACTTACCTGTGTACAAAATTGTTGTTTTGTATTGCAAAACACGGATAAACTAAGTGCTTTCTGTTATGAATATTTTTGAATAGCCCCAATTTTATCGAAATGGACAGCAAACTGGGGGGTTTGCAAAAAAAATAAATTCAGTGCTGAAACATTCGATTCTAAATAAATGATGGTAAATTACCTGAATTTCACTTTTCTCATTAGATTTTCCACTGTGCATTATAGAATAAAATGCCCATATGTGACTATTTTTATTCAATAATGGCTCCCACGGCCCTCAAAGGCAGAATCTGAGATGTCTCCACATCTTAATGTTGTGATAGTGTCTTTATTTACCTGCGTGCCAAATTTAATAGTTTTATTCAGAGGCACAATTAAATGGGGGGTCTTTTTCATTTTTTTCTCAAATAGCCCTATTTTATCATGTTGAGCCCCTAAATTTGGAATATATTCAGCCCTGAAGCATCGGAATAGATTCTATACTATTTAAACTTCACTTCTCACATTTCATTTGGGCTGTGTTCATGGAAAACAATGCCTCCATTACGTCACTTTTATTTTTTGAATGGCCCCCACAGCCCCCAACGGCAGAATTTGAGATGTCTCCACATCTAAATTTTGTTATAACGTATTAATCTGCCTGTGTGCCGAATCTGGTGCTTTTTAGATGTAAACTGGGGGTTATTTTCGATTAGAAGAAAATAGCCCGTTTTATCAAATTGAACCCCTAAATTATGTTTTCAGAAATATTTATGCCCTGAAACATTCGAATATGGATTACTGATGTCACATTACCTAAAATTAAATTATTATGGTAGAGTTTTTACTGTGTATAAAGAAAAGGTGCCCCTTACGGGACCATTTTTTAAAGGAAGCCCCAAGGCCCAAATGGGCAGTATTTGAGATGTCCCCTCGTCTGAAATTGTTTATATCACATATATCTACAATTGTTCCAAAATTGGTTCAATTTGCCCAAAATACACAATTGGTCGGCTATGCCGCCCCCTCTAATTTGAATTTTTTTAGCCTTGTTAAAACACATTTTTTGTTATGTAAGAGGGCTCTCGTCTAATACCTTTACAAAGCTGTATATTCATAGCATTCAGGTTTGCTAAACTTTTTCATCTGTAGGCATACATGCATGCTTTATGTGTATATATTCGAAAATTTATTGGTAATTTTCATTAATATGTTTTGATTTATCATACCTGTTTCATCTGTAGGCATACATGTATACTTTATGTGTATACTGGGTGTCCCCGAAAAAGCGGAACGGTGGATTTTCAGTACTTTACCTTCAGAAGGTACATGATCTTTTTACTTTAGTAGGTAAAGCATCTTCTACCAGAGAGAATGATACCAAGATCATTAATTGGTGAACAAATTTTGTTTCTATTCCTGATTTTAAAAATACAGTTATTTTCGATTTCGCATATTTTTCGCGTCAGTTGTAGAATCGTGTCTGGAATGGCCTTTTATATGGCATGTGTATGGCACGTTCTGTTGCTGACATGCATCAGTGGACTTCCCTCAAACATCGTACATGTATTCTGAAAGGCCATCCCGACACAAAGCTACTCTCATCAGTCGCCAAAAATTTGAAAAAGACTGTATTTTAAGAAACAGGCATAGAATACAAATTACTTCACCAAATTCAATGATCTTGGTATCATTTTATTCGGTAGATGATGCTTTATAAACACCGATTTAAAAGTCCAAAGTCTAGTGCAATTCTGACAGTGATTGTTGTCATGCGAGCTTCTATTTAGCATTTTCAGAACTGAGAAATATATTGTGTTATACATTGTATCCATGTCAACAATTGTTATGTTGATATTGAAAATCAATTATTTCATATTCATGGTATTGTTTGTAGAGCTAATTTTCACCTGATATACATGATATTGTGTATGCATGCAGATATGGAGCTGTGGTTTGTATTTATTACAGATCATAATGCATTAGAAATTGTTTAAAATTAGACATAAATATCATACTTTTCTTGACTTTTTAGCCACTCGATATAGAAGCTCATATTAAATCATTAAAATTGTATGTCAAAATGTTACACAGTGTTTCATTTAAACTATTCAAATGTATCAAATGTATGCTAAACCTGCTTAAAATTGTCTTGTATATATCATGTTCAGTTGTATTTTCCTATTTGCCTAATAAATCATTCAGGAAAAGTAAAGGAAATTCTTAGCAACATTTGTATTTATTTTTTGTTGAATTTACAGTAATCTGGTCGTAAACAGTTTTACAACAAAACCGCTGGCAGCTATAATGCCAACTAAAAGCCGTAATTTGTACATATTCACAGTCCTTTTACCGTAATTGAATTTACAAAAAATAACAGGAATAATTGTAAAACATATTTACAACAAACTGTCTAATGATTTACAGGATTCACTCATTACAGAAAATTGTAAATTCTGTTTACAAAAAAAACTGTATTTTAATTTACAGGCTTCACTCTTTACAGAAAATTGTAAATTGTGTTTACAAAAAAAACTGTATTTTAATTTACAGGCTTCACTCATTACAGGAAATTGTAAAATTGTATTACAGTATTTTTCTGTAAAATAAATTACAGATAAAATACGTTATTTTACGGGTTTTAGTTGGCATTATAGCTGCCAGCCGTTTCACCGTAAAATCTACGAGATTTTTTTTTACAGTGAATAATAGAGGAAAAGATATTTTAGAAGTATGTAAAATGTGTGATCTCAGGATTCTGAATGGACGTACATTAGGAGACGGTATGGGCAACTTTACACGCTATGGAGCAAATGGTACAACACCGAGTGTTATTGATTATACGATAATTGATAGCGAATTGTACGATCAAATCACATTTTCCCACATTCTACCTCTAACAATATATTCAGACCATTGCCTAATAGAGGTCAAGATTAAAGCAAACCATTACCGAGATGATCGTAGCAATATGATAATGAAAAAAAAAGAACAGAGTTAAAACGACCACCGGTTTTATTTCGATGGGAGGGACAATTTAGCAGAGCGCAGTTCAAAATTGTTCTTAACTATCCTCAAAACAAGAACAGGATTAGTGCACTAACAGAAAAAGGGTTTCACTTTGGATGAAAAAGGATAGTGCAGTGAAATTACTGACTATATTTTACACATGGCTGCCTCAGCCAAAATACCAAAGAAGGCACAAAAAAAAAAAAACGATGGAAGGTAATTGAGAAGAGCTCACTGTGACAGAGAAACAAAAGCTTTAAGAAAGAGAGTTAAGAATTGTGCAGGGAGGTCTGCAAAAAACACTCGACAGGCAATTGAGAGGTACTTATTACGCATGTAAGAAATTATTCAAGAAAAAAATGAAGTTCATTATTAGAGAGAGGCGAGAAAATGTGACAAAAAACTAGAAAATCTACAAAGTTCAAACACGAAAGAATGTTGGAACGCCAATGATGATCTGAATGAACTGCACACAGAAAAAAAATGATATTTTGGAAAAGATCCCCTCTATAGAATGGTATAATTATTTACGCAACCTCATGAATAAAGATCGCACGCTAGATAAAGAACACCGAACTATCGAGGAACAACTAAATAAGGAAACTTTAAAAAGACTTTCAGCACACTGGACTTTTTTCATCTGCAGAGGTGTATATGTGTATTCCAAAAGCTAAAAGCAAATAAAACACCAGGATGCGAATCAATTTATGATTAAGGCAGGGAAATACCACTTTTCACCAGTTCTAGCATGAATATTTAATATGGTTTTAGTCGGCTGGAAGTTCCCAAAGCATTGGTCAGAAAGCTGTATAATTCCAATATTCAAAGGAGTAAAGGCTGAAGCCGACCAAGCGAACTATCTCATTTTCCTAGTTACTTCGACTCGAAATTGAGTCGAATCTCAGCTAACGCCACACCATTCCTAGTCAAATTAATTCGGAATCCGATTCACTTCAACTCGGAATAGAGTTGACTCCCAGCTGACGCCGTTTCCAAGTCAATAAGGGATTACCCCCATCTTCTGAAACCAATTGTGGTGTAAAACACGGTTGTACTATAAGTCCTACTTTGTTTAATCTTTATCTAAACGACTTGCCACATGAACTGGGCACTTCTGATACATATCCCATGGAACTAAATGGGAAGTTGGTAAACTGTTTAATGTATGCAGATGATGTTGTGTTAGTATCAAGGTTCAGAGGGGGAATGCAAACACACAGACTCGACAAATACCGTGATAAATGGCTGTTGAAGGTTAATATAGACAAAACAAAAATGCCGATTTATATCAAGAATGGAAAGAATGTTCAGCACGTTAAAGAATAGAATTTCAACATTAATGGTAAAATAAAATGTAAGTTGTTAAACCTACTTGGGCCTTGTCTTTAATAATTGCTGTAAATTTGATGATACAATGAAGAATTTAGTAGATGCAGTTTGTAAAAAAAAATACGACGAGCCTATAAGTATCTATTAATGAAAGAAGCCCGTTTGCGATATGAAAAGTCATTGTAGATGATGAAATCACAATTATTTCTCTACCATTTAGTGAAGACCCCGTCTGATTCGGTCCAGTAGTCACAAAGAAATAGGGATTTTTGTAAACTATGTTATAAGTCCCTACTGTCAAAGTCTGAACAAAATGAACCTTCAAATCAATATGGAAAAATCACACTCCTTTTTTAATTGTTTGCAAAGGAAACCAATATTTTCTTTTTATTTGTGCTTTGGTTGTGATAAGAACATTTTTTTTCTCATAGTTATCATCATTCTTGATTTTTATTGTTGTTGTTGCTGTTGTTGTTGCAAATGAGGGGAATGTGGATATGTTTTTCCATAACAAAATAAATCTTGAATGAGAAAAGATGAGCAGTTTTCAGAATGTCTAAGGTGTTGGTCATCTATAAGTAATAAAATTCAGTGATTATAGAACAAAATTAAGAGACTATTTCATAAGTGCCTTGTCTTGATCTTTGAAGGGAGGTTTTTTTTGTACATAATCTGGAACCATCTTTATTGAAATAGTATGCATAAATTTGAACAGATTTGTAAACTAGTCTCCTGTAAACAAGATATTTTCATTTTGTTGATGCCAAGGACATATTGATAAAAGATGAAGTAAAGTGACCAATGACGCACATTACTAAACTCCCTGATCCTTTGACTATTGGACTACAGAAATAATAAATACCTATGATGATACACCACTTCAATAACGATAATAGAAATCAAAATAAAACAGTGATTTCATTTGTAAACCATTCAGTAGGATATAGTGGGATTGTCCAGTGTGCTTTGAGTTCTTCATCTGCCCAAATTTGGACCTATGACGTCCGTTTCAAAAATCTGTATTTCTTCGTAATTACTGGACCGAATCAGACGGGGTCTTCACTGACTGGGAGAGGTATGGTAATAGTTTCATAATCTAAAATGATTTTTCATACTGCAAAATGATTTCTTTCATTATCGATACTTATAGGCCCATCGTAATTTTTCGTGGGGACAAACTGTAGATCAAAAGCGTTTTTATTTAGGTTCGTCAAATCCTTTTGGTATAATCTGCCTAATGTCAGAATAGCGACACGATTACTTGACTCGTTGATAAAAATCAGTTCTATTGTATGGGTCAGATGTTTTGGGGAGCTTTTATTGTGAAATTAAAAAAAAAAGTTAGCGAAGCTTGAAAAAGGGAATGAACTCCAAAACATACTTTGCAAATGACACAGAAAATGTTCACTTCCAATGGTTAAGAAATATACTGGGTATCAGTAAGAAAAGTAGTAAATTGGCAATATTAGCCGAGGTTGGAATGAGATATATCAATACCGATTCATTATTTTATGACTCGTTCCAAGAAAACAGCAAAATGGTTGATAGCAAATCTACATGTTGGCTTGGGGACATAAACCAGCTCCTCTGAGAATGTGAATTTTAATGTAGATGAAAATAATGAATTTGTAGAAGTAAAAGAGATTGTCGATAATGATAAAATTGTTGGAGAGGAAGTGGAAAACAAATTGAGAGATTAATTTTATATCATCGTCAGTTCAGTATGGATTAATTGTATAAATGGTAACGAACAAAATAAATTGAGAACATATAGATTATTTAAGAAAGAGATTCAAAACAGAGAAGTATCTATTACATGTTAAAAACCCCGAATCAAGAACAAATTATGTCGACTTACAATCAGTCTCACAATTTACCAACAGAAACCGTAAGGCATAGACGCCCAGCAAAAATCCCCTCACACATACCATGGTTACGAATATGTAATGATTACAAAATGGGAAACATGGGAGATGAATTTCACATAATAATGGACTGTAAAAAATATGAAAAGAAAGGAAGGCCCTGTTTGATAAAATAAATGAAATATATCAGAACTTAACGATTTAAGTAAGGTAGAGCAATTGGTTAAAATCGTGAAATTAGAAGAGGAAAATTTATTGATAATTTTGCAAAATTTCTCACAGTGATCATAAACTTAAGAGGCGAATTTAGAAGGCATTATATATTTTGTTTTGTTTTTGTTTCATTATAATATAGAAAAAACATTTCCTTGTATGTTATCTGTATGTAACTTTTGTTAATTTCATAATGTTTTCTATTGTTTTCTTTTCTGTATATTGTTTTGTTGATTATGTCTTTTTATTGTAAACAGAATATTTATATACAGATGTGAATAATGTTTTCAAATAATACAAGACAAACTAAAGACCAATATACAGTGTATGTATTTCCATTTCTTTTTTGTAATGCAGAAAATATTGAATCAATAGGTAAAAGGAACAGTTTTCTTTGTGAAAAGTTAATAATGAAGGATTTTTCACTTTTCTTCAAATATATAAAAGCGACACAACCCTTGGAACGGAAATTTAGGTGTAAATATAGGGATCCGCTAGGCAGCGCATGCCTACCATACAAAATATAAAGTGGTGCCAGCAGCAGGCCTCTGACATAATTTCACAATGAATTAATTAATTTCCATTTATCTATTGCACTCTATATCTCACGATGATCCTCGCAGTGGCAAACTGTTTGCTAGTTCTCAGTATCCTTCATCCAAACTGCGCTTTCTACCACATGCTTTCTGTCTCAAGCTTTCCTGTGCGTGTGGCAGTTGCTGCTGGCAACTCGAGGAGTCTAGAAAATCTGGAAATTGCAGATAGGACAATTAGCCGCTTTTTTGCAGGAAAAGAGTGTGGTAGCATTGAGGTATAGTGGTGAAGGCGCTTGCCTCTCATACGAGAAGTCCTGGGTTGGATCCCTGTTGGATTGGTGCTTACATCCTTGGATAAGACGTTTTGCTCACAATGTCCCTCTCGACCCAGGTGTAATAAATGGGTACCTGCCATTGCTGGGGTAAAAATGCTTGCAAGGCCCACAGGAAGAGCAATAGTAATACTGATGTGGCTACCCTGCTCTGTAAATAAAACCTAAAAGTATTATTATCAGTTATTACCTTCTCTCGCATTACCAAAATCTCAACGACTGCGAGAAATCACAAAACCACATTCTTATCGAAATATAATGCCTGCTGGGCACAGCGTCGTGGCGGAACCCTCCAAGAACGGATTTTAAGGGGTTACGACCAAAAAAAAACACACGTCAAAACCGCCCCAATACCTTACGATATTAAACATACCTGGCATATCTCGTATTAATAGTCGCATCGGTGTAGTGGGCGCAATACGCAATCCATACTGGTTTGTTGAGAGAGGCGTTTTCATCAAGGGCAGCATGTGCTCCCAACTAATAGTGGTCACCAAAAATTTGGCCATCTCCCTTTACATTAATGACATGATCAAAATGGGAAAAACGAAAACAAATCTGTTACGCTACCATGTCTACTGAATTACTAGTGTGTTACAAATAGCCTACCTTGTCTCAGACTTGTCATTCATCGACATTAAGACGTGACAACTGGTAAGAAATTAACCACCCAGAGGCATGGTTTCAAGTGTAAGTTTATAAACAACAGTATGCAAGTATGTCAATTTTGTTTTTGTTGATGAATAAATTGAATTTTTTTTAACAGATATATGGCGCCATAAAAATGATGTGAATCATTAATTTTGTTTATGTTGACGTGTCTTTCAGAGTTTAAATTGTGTCCTATTGTTTAAACTCATAGTTTTGCTATACACTTACTTTTGCATTTTTTACACTTTCAAGGGAACGATTCCTCTGAAATTTTCAAAGGGGAGGGTGTACTCCAGTCTCATCACCGTACCTAATCTGAGAACGTTCATTTTTGAATGATTTTATGTCCATGCTACGTTGTTCCTTCTTCTGATCTCACATCAAGTAATCTTATCTTCCGGAAGATTCTTTTTTTTTTTCTTTAGTGCTTTTAGTAATATGTATATTAAATGATATTTCTTTAGGTTTAGATAATTTCAACTGGATTTCTTATTTCATAATGGGTCAAACTACAAACTGTAATGAGAGTTGCGTATTCAAGAACGAATCCTTACTTGCGATTGTAAACAACAGCTAATAGCAAACAACTCCATCCATTCGACATTAACCACGGATTTTTGTTGACATCGTTGACATGGTTCATCAGAAATTTAACAATGTCAAGGTGGCCGTAGGCGCAGGCTAGCTGAAGGGTATACAACGTGTTCTAAGAAAAAGAATATAATTATGGATACATACATGATTTTTTTTTTTTTTTAAAGAAAGCACCTTCAGTAAAATCAATATACTACGTATTATTTGAAGACTTATCTATAGCATGTCTAGCTTCGAGTGCGAAGAATTCTCCATTACTTCACACTTAACCTGCAAATCCAGTTGGGTAATCTACCTCATCACCTGCACTCACTGTGGTATGCAATATGTCGGGAAAAACAGACACAACACTTTAAACACGCTTCAATAACACGCGTTCCGAAATAAAAAAAAAAACTTCCACTCAAAACAACACAAAATATTACCATTTACAACACACTTCAATCTCCCATCTCACTCACTAAATAACGTTCAAATAACAGGCATTAAAATCATTCGTAACAAATCATGCGACGCAATCCTCCACAGGGAAGCCTTCTGGATTTCAAAACTTAAAATTGCAAAAGCGCTGTCCGAGTTCTTGTCCCAGTATAAGGAAGCATGAACACATTACTCCAACCTTAAAGGAACTTCACTGGCTTCCTGTGTCAAATAGAATTGAGTACAAGGTCCTAACCCTATTGTACAAACTACTTATATTAATGATCTTCTTGTAGTGAAGCAGTATATGTACCACTATCCTCTGCGATCTTCTGCCTCCACTATATGCTTGTAGTTCCCAGAAGCAGAACCACCCACTATTGAGATCGTACTTTCAGACATGTTGCACGTGTCTTACGGAATAAACTGCCATGTGACATTAAAAATATAACTTGTTTAACAACTTTCCAAAAAACATTTTCTCTTCACTCAAAGTTATCAGGAAGGTTTTTCTTTGTTGTTTCTTTTCGTTTTTCTTTCTGTTTTTCGTAAATTGTCTATGTTGTTAAATTTGCTATGTAAGATTACTTGAGTATTATTGATATTCCAATTATAATAATTATATCATATTGGATGGCTCTGAATGGGATACCGGAGAATATTCCACGAATTAGGGCCAATATTGCACGAATCGAAGATGAGTGCAATATTGGCCCTAACAAGTGGAATATTCCTGGTATTCCATGAAATAAAGCCATCCAATATAATTATTATTATCTATACCCTACAAGAAAGGTATTTAAAATTCAATAAAAGTCATTTCAGCAACTAAAAAGGGCCCCCATCATACATTTATTTTGATCATACAAGTTTGACTTACCTCTTTATGACGTCATCAAAGTGTCTTTGTGTATTGCGTGCATTGCATATCCGCGCATTGTAATCCTTATGGCGCATGTTTGTTTCATTGCGCGCACGCGAAGAGACCATGCAATATCGCATAATATTGCACGGCAAATTTTGTACATGAGCCTATGGGGAATTCGGCGTTTTATACAATATGCTCTGATATTGCACAGAAAAATCATACAGACAAAAAATATGTGTTTTTAATGCGCCGCAAAAATGCCCTATATAGATAGTAATAGTTAATAATAATACAGCACATTTATAACGCGCCTCATACATGTACTATCTTTCTAGGCGCTGTGGTGCTGTTGTCCCCGCAGTCATTAAGTGAAGCACAATCCTTACACCAAATGGAAAGCTGGGACAACAGCACCACAATTAAATTTATATTCATATTACATAGAGGCAAATCAATTCGACCTATACAGATTTAAATAAGTGGCACTTTAACATTGTTTTGAAATTGTGTAGCGATTAGATGTGGCATTTTGAATGAAGGCAGGAAGGCTATTCCACAATTGGAGTGCAGCAACAGAAAAAGCTCTAATTATTATGTAGCGCCTTGAGTGGTACTTTACCAGAATGTGCGCTTTATAAATATTTATTATCATTATTGTTATTATTATTATTATTATTATTATTATCATTATTATTATTATTATCAAAGTCAGCCGTAAACTTCCCTTGTTATCCTTGATAACAGTCACCCTTCATGTCAGCTCTTTATCAATGCATGTATTGATAATATTTAATTCTCACTTGAGATATGTAATTTGTATCGTAACAAATCACGCGACGCAATCCTCCACACAGGGAATCCTTCTGGATTTCAAAACTTAAAACACTATACCCAGATGGTATCAATGTTGACCAATAAATAGTCGATGGAACCAGTAATCAACCTATGCATGCAAAAGTCAGCAGTACCATTCCTTTGTTATCCTTGATAACACTTACACCCTTCATGTCAGCTCTTTATCAATACATGTATTAATAATATTTAACTCACTTGAGATATGTAGTTTGTATCTACGTTACTGGTTACAAGACTTTAGTTCCAATTACTCAACATTTGTATCTGTATGCTATAATGATAACTTATTATTTAACAAAATCATGTGATTTGACTCTCGAGCGTTTTTCAATATGCACGCTAGATATGAACCAATGGGCTATTCTGAAATGGATCACTGCTCCCGACCTCTCATCCTCTCTCTCTCTCTCTCTCTCTCTCTCTCACACACACACACACACACACACATTTTCTCTCTTTTTCTTTCCCTCACTCGCCGGCCTTCCCGGTTTCTCCTTAGACAATGTCAAAGGTCAGTAATTAACTCGTACTTGATCGCACATTTTTAAACACACCCATCAGATAACACACATAAGTCCCGTCTTAACAGACCTTTCTGAAACTGAATTGGGAAATAGTTGTCGACGCGCGAGTGAGAAAAATGGGTCTCTCATGGTCCGGACGTTGGTGGCGCATGCATTGTGAATTGCGAGTATTGTCTATGAACATGACCGACAAAGAAAGTGGACAAAATAAACAACCTCTCATTCTACCCTTCACAATAGTTCTGGTGGTCAAAAGAACATCCTTCACTGCTGTTATATTTAATCAGTAGTTCCAGGTGAATATGCATGTTACACCTGTTCCACATATTTTAGATAATAGCAGTGAAGGGATGCTCTTTTGACTACCAGAACCATTGTGAAGGGTAGAATGAGGGGTTGTTTATTTTGTCCGCTTTCTTTGTCCGTCATGTTCATAGTGATTGTTTCGTAACTCTGAATTGATTACTGATACACACAATTTTGTAATCTTGATTTTCTTTTAAAAGTGAAAATCTAATTAAATTAATCAGAGCCATGTCTGAAGAATACCAAATTGGTAAATTTCATAAAATTTGCTCCAAATGAATTTCATATTTTACCATGAGAAAGCATAAGTCTAATAGATAGTTTTTAAAGTCTGAGTTGTTAAAGATCAAAAACTAACATTCTAACTACTACGCTTCTTAGAAAATGATTTGTTATGTAAAATAAACTTGATGCTAATTTGCTTTTAGAAAGTGCACGACATAGAGGCAGTTTTGATTTTTTTTTTTAATTAAAATTTTCATGAGGATGAATCAACAAAAAGTTCATTAATCGAGTAAGGGTAAACGAATCATGCAACATCTGTCGGCAGTAAATCTGTCCATCCACTTACCTCATAAAACTCCTCACATTTCTCCACCTTTTTCTGCATTAACCGAGGATTTTCATCTTTTTTGTTGACATGGTTGACACGGTTTATCAGAAATTCAACAATGTCAAGGTGGCCGTAGACGCAGGCTAGCTGAAGGGGAGACAGCGTGTTCTACGAAAAATAATATAATCATGGATACATACATGATTTTTTTTTAGGAAATCACCTTCAGTAAAATCAATATACTACGTATTATTTGAGGACTTATCTAGCATGTCTAGCTTTGAGTGCGAAGAATTCTCCATTACTTCACACATAACCTGCAAATCCAGTTGGGTAATCTACCCCATCACCTGCACTCACTGTGGTATGCAATATGTCGGGAAAAACGGACACAACACTTTTAACACGCTTCAACAACATGCGTTTCGAAATAAAAAACTTCCACTCAACACAACACAAAATATTACCATACACAACACACTTCAATCTCCCATCTCACTCACTAAATAACGTTCAAATAACAAGCACTGAAATCATTCGCAACAAATCACGCGACGCAATCCTCCACAGTGAATCCTTCTGGATTTCAAAACTTAAAACACTACACCTAAATGGTATCAATGTTGATCAATAAATAGTCGATAGAACCAATAATCAACCTATGCGTGCAAAAGCGCTGTCCGAGTTCGTGTCCCAGTATAAGGAAGCATGAACACATTACTCCAACCTTAAATGAACTTCACTGGCTTCCTGTGTCAAATAGAACTGAGTACAAGGTTCCTAACCCTATTGTACAAAATATTTATATTAAGGATCTTCTTGTAGTGAAGCAGTACATGTACCACTATCCTCTGTGATCTTCTGCTTCCACTATATGCTTGTAGTTCCCAGAAGCAGAGCAACCCACTATTGAGATCGTGCTTTCAGACATGTGGCAGCTGTCTTATGGAATAAACTGCCATGTGACATTAAAAAATATCACTTGTTTAACAACTTTCAAAAAAATATTTTCTCTTCACTCAAAGTTATCAGGAAGGTTTTTCTTTGTTGTTCTTTTCGTTTTTCTTTCTGTTTTTTTGTAAATTGTCTATGTTGTTTCCTATGTAAGATTATTTAAGTGTTCTTGATATTCCAATTATAATAATAAATAACAATAATACAGCACATTTATAACGCGCCTTATACATGTACTATCTTTCTAGGCGCTGTGGTGCTGTTGTCCCCGCAGTCATAAAGTGAAGCACAATCCTTACACCAAATGGGAAGCTGGGACAACAGCACCACAATTAAATTTATATTCATATTACATAGAGGCAAATCAATTCGACCTATACAGATTTAAATAAGTGGCACTTTAACATTGTTTTGAAGGTGTGTAGCAATTAGATGTGGCATCTTGAATGAAGGCAGGAAGGCTATTCCACAATTGGGGAGCAGCAACAGAAAAAGCTCTAATTATTATGTAGCGCCTTGAGTGGTACTTTACCAGAATGTGCGCTTTATAAATATTTATTATCATTATCATTATTATTATTATTATTATTATTACTATTATTATTATTATTATGAAAGTCAGCAGTACACTTCCCTTGTTATCCTTGATAACAGTAACCCTTCATGTCAGCTCTTTATCAATGCATGTATTGATAATGTCTAATTCTCACTTGAGATATGTAATTTGTATCGTGACAAATCATGCGACGCAATCCTCCAAACAGGGAATCCTTCTGGATTTCAAAACTTAAAACACTATACCCAGATGGTATCAATGTTGACCAATAAATAGTCGATGGAACCAGTAATCAACCTTTGCATGCAAAAGTCAGCAGTAAAATTCCCTTGTTATCCTTGATAACAGTTACACCCTTCATGTCAGCTCTTTATCAATACATGTATTAATAATATTTAACTCACTTGAGATGTGTAGTTTGTATCTACGTTACTGGTTACAAGACTTTAGTTCCAATTACTCAACATTTGTATCTGTATGCTATAATGATAACTTATTGTTTAACAAAATCATGTGATTTGACTCTCGAGCGTTTTACAATATGCAGGCTAGATATGAACCAATGGGCTATTCTGAAATGGATTACTACTCCCGACCTCTCATCCTCTCTCTCTCACACACACACACACACACACACATTTTCTCTCTTTTTCTTTCCCTCACTCACCGGCCTTCCCAGTTTCCCCTTAGACAATGTCAAAGGTCAGTGATTTACTCATACTTGATCGCACATTTTTAAACACACCCATCAGATAACACACATAAGTCCCGTCTTAACAGACCTTTCTGAAACTGAATTGGGAAATAGTTGTCGACGCGCGAGTGAGAAAAATGGGTCTCTCATGGTCCGGACGTTGGTGGCGCATGCATTGTGAATTGCGAGTATTGTTTTGTAACTCTGAATTGATTACTGATACACACAATTTTGTAATCTTGATTTTCTTTTAAAAGTGAAAATCTAATTAAATTAATCAGAGCCATGTCTGAAGAATACCAAATAGGGAAATTTCATAAAATTTGCTCCAAATGAATTTCATATTTTACCATGAGAAAGCAGAAGTCTAACAGAGAGTTTTTAAAGTCTGAGTTGTTAAAGATCAAAAACTACCATTCTAACTACTACACTTCTTAGAAAATGATTTTTTATGCAAAATAAACTTGATGCTAACTTGCTTTTAGAAAGTGCACGACATTATAACTCATAAGACAGTTTGATTTTTTTAAATTAAAATTTGTGTGAGGATGAATCAACAAAAAGTTCATTAATCGAGTAAAGGGTAAACGAATCATGCAACATCTGTCAGCAGTAAATCTGTCCATCCAATTACCTCATTAAGCTCCTCACATTTTTCCACCTTATTCGGCATTAACCAGGGATTTTCATCCTTTTTGTTGACATGGTTGACATGGTTGATCAGAAATTTAACAATGTCAAGGTGGCCGTAGACGCAGGCTAGCTGAACGGGAGACAGCGTGTTCTATGAAAAAGAATATAAATATGGATACATACATGAAGTTAATTTTTTTAAAGAAATCACCTTCTGTAATATCAATATACTACGTATTATTTGAGAACTAATCTAGCATGTCTAGCTTTGAGTGCGAAGAATTCTCCATTACTTCACACATAACCTGCAAATCCAGTTGGGTAATCTACCTCATCGCCTGCACTCACTGTGGTATGCAATATGTCGGGAAAAACAGACACAACACTTTAAACACGCTTCAATAACACGCGTTCCGAAATAAAAAATTTCCACGCAACACAACACAAAATATTACCATACACAACACACTTCAATCTCCCATCTCACTCACTAAATAACGTTCAAATAACAGGCATTGAAATCATTCGCAACAAATCACGCGACGCAATCCTCCACAGGGAATCCTTCTGGATTTCAACCTTAAAACACTGCTACACCCAAATGGTATCAGTATTGATCAATAAAGAGTCGATGGAACCAATAATCAACCTATGCGTGCAAAAGCGCTGTCCAAGATCTTGTCCCAGTATAAGGAAGCATGAACACATTACTCCAACCTTAAATGAACTTCACTGGCTTCCTGTGTCAAATAGAACTGAGTACAAGGTTCCTAACCCTATTGTACAAAATACTTATATTAAGAATCTACTTGTAGTGAAGCAGTACATGTACCACTATCCTCTGCGATCTTCTGCCTCCACTATATGCTTGTAGTTCCCAGAAGCAGAACCACCCACTATTGAGATCGTACTTTCAGACATGTTTCACCTGTCATATGGAATAAACTGCCATGTGACATTAAAAATATCACTTAACAACTTTCAAAAAAACATTTTCTCTTCACTGAAAGTTATCAGGAAGATTTTTCTTTGTTGTTTCTTTTCGTTTTTCTTTCTGTTTTTTTTTCTTTCTGTTTTTTTTTTGTAAATTGTTTATGTTGTTTCCTATGTAAGATTACTTAAGTATTATTGATATTCCAATTATAATAATAAATAACAATAATACACATTTATAACGCGCTTTATACATGTACTATGTTTCTAGGCGCTGTGGTGCTGTTGTGACCGCAGCCATTAAGTGAAGCACTATCCTTACACCAAATGGGAAGCTGGGACAACAGCACCACAATTAAATTTATATTCATATTACAAAGAGGCAAATCAATTCGACCTATACAGATTTGAATAAGTGGGACTTTAACATTGTTTTGAAGGTGTGTAGCGATTAGATGGGGCATTCTGAATGAAGGCAGGAAGGCTATTCTACAATTGGGGAGCAGCAACAGAAAAAGCTATAATTATTATGTAGCGCCTTGAGTGGTACTTTACCAGAATGTGCGCTTTATAAATATTTATCATCATTTTTATTATTATTATTATTATTATTATTATTATTATTATTATTAAAGTCAGCAGTACACTTCCCTTGTTATCCTTGATAACAGTAACCCTTCATGTCAGCTCTTTATCAATGCACGCATTGATAATATTTAATTTTCACTTGAGATATGTAATTTGTATCGTAACAAATCACGCAACGCAATCCTCCACAGGGAATCCTTCTGGATTTCAAAACTTAAAGCACTACACCCAGATGGTATCAATGTTGACCAATAAATAGTCGATGGAACCAGTAATCAACCTATGCATGCAAAAGTCAGCAGTACCATTCCTTTGTTATCCTTGATAACAGTTACACCCTTCATGTCAGCTCTTTATCAATACATGTATTAATAATATTTAACTCACTTGAGATATGTAGTTTGTATCTACGTTACTGGTTACAAGACTTTAGTTCCAATTACTCAACATTTGTATCTGTATGCTATAATGATAACTTATTGTTTAACAAAATCATGTGATTTGACTCTCGAGCGTTTTACAATATGCAGGCTAGATATGAACCAATGGGCTATTCTGAAATGGATCACTGCTCCCGACCTCTCATCCTCTCTCTCTCTCTCTCTCTCACACACACACACACACACACACACATTTTCTCTATTTTTCTTTCCCTTACTCGCCGGCCTTCCCAGTTTCCCCTTAGACAATGTCAAAGGTCAGTGATTTACTCATACTTGATCGCACATTTTTAAACTCACCCATCAGATAGCACACATAAGCCCCGTCTTAACAGACCTTTCTGAAACTGAATTGGGAAATAGTTGTCGACGCGCGAGTGAGAAAAATGGGTCTCTCATGGTCCGGACGTTGGTGGCGCATGCATTGTGAATTGCGAGTATTGTTTTGAAACTCTGAATTGATTACTGACACACACAATTTTGTAATCTTGATTTTCTTTTAAAAGTGAAAACCTAATTAAATTAATCAGAGCCATGTCTGAAGAATACCAAATAGGTAAATTTCATAAAATTTGCTCCAAATGAATTTCATATTTTACCATGAGAAAGCATGAGTCTAATAGAGAGTTTTTAAGGTCTGAGTTGTTAAAGATCACAAACTACCATTCTAACTACGCTTCTTAGAAAATGATTTGTTATGCAAAATAAACTTGATGCTAACTTGCTTTTAGAAAGTGCACGACATTATACCTCATGAGGGAGTTTTGATTTTTTTTTAATTAAAATTTGTGTGGGGATGAATCAACAAAAAGTTCATTAATCGAGTAAAGGGTAAACGAATCATGAGACATCTGTCAGGAGTTAATCTGTCCATCCACTTACCTCATTAAGCTTTTCATCATGGCTGACACGGTTGATCAGAAATTTAACAAGGTCAAGGTGGCCGTAGACGCAGGCTTGCTGAAGGGGAGACAGCGTGTTCTATGAAAAAGAATATAATTATGGATACATACATGAAATTAATTTTTTTTTAAGAAATCACCTTCAGTAAAAATCAATATACTACGTATTATTTGAGGATTTATCTAGCATGTCTAGCTTTGAATGCGAAGAATTCTCCATTACTCTACACATAACCTGCAAATCCAGTTGGGTAATCTACCTCATCACCTGCACTCACTGTGGTATGCAATATGTCGGGAAAAACAGACACAACACTTTAAACACGCTTCAATAACACGCGTTCCGAAATAAAAAAAACTTCCACTCAAAACAACACAAAATATTACCATACACAACACCCTTCAATCTCCCATCTCACTCACTAAATAACGTTCAAATTGCATTGAAATCATTCGCAACAAATCACGCGACGCAATCCTCCACAGGGAATCCTTCTGGATTTCAAAACTTAAAACACTACACCCAAATGGTATCAGTGTTGATCAATAAATAGTCGATGGAACCAGTAATCAACCTATGCGTGTAAAAGCGCTGTCCGAGTTCTTGTCCCAGTATAAGGAAGCATGAACATATTACCCCAACCTTAAAGGAACTTCACTGGCTTCCTGTGTCAAATAGAATTGAGTACAAGGTCCTAACCCTATTGTACAAAATACTTATATTAAGGATCTTCCTGTAGTGAAGCAGTACATGTACCACTATCCTCTGCGATCTTCTGCCTCCACTATATGCTTGTAGTCCCCAGAAGCAGAACCACCCACTATTGAGATCGTGCTTTCAGACATGTTGCACCTGTCTTATGGAATAAACTGCCATGTGACATTAAAATATCACTTGTTTAACAACTTTCAAAAAAACATTTTTTCTTCACTCAAAGTTATCAGGAAGGTTTTTCTTTGTTGTTTCTTTTCGTTTTTCTTTCTGTTTTTTGTGAATTGTTTGTGTTGTTTCCTATGTAAGATTACTTAAGTATTATTGATATTCCAATTATAATAATAAATAACAATAATACACATTTATAACGCGCCTTATACATGTACTATGTTTCTAGGCGCTGTGGTGCTGTTGTCCCCGCAGCCATTAAGTGAAGCACTATCCTTACACCAAATGGAAAGCTGGGACAACAGCACCACAATTAAATTTATATTCATATTACAAAGAGGCAAATCAATTCGACCTATACAGATTTAAATAAGTGGGACTTTAACATTGTTTTGAAGGTGTGTAGCGATTAGATGGGGCATTTTGAATGGAGGCAGGAAGGCTATTCCACAATTGGGGATCAGCAACAGGAAAAACTCTAATTATTATGTAGCGCCTTGAGGTGTAGTTTACCAGAATGTGCGCTTTATAAATATTTATTATCGTTATTATTGATTATTATGATGATGATGATGATGATGATGTTGATGATGATTACCATTATTATCATTATTATGATTATTATTATTATTATTATTATTATTATTATTATTATTAAAGTCAGCAGTACACTTCCCTTGTTATCCTTGATAGCAGTAACCCTTCATATCAGCTCTTTATCAATGCATGTATTGATAATATATAATTCTCACTTGAGATATGTAATTTGTATCGTAACAAATCACGCGACGCAATCCTCCACAGGGAATCCTTCTTTATTTCAAAACTTAAAACACTACACCCAGATGGTATCAATGTTGACCAATAAATAGTCGATGGAACCAGTAATCAACCTATGCATGCAAAAGTCAACAGTACCATTCCTTGGTTATCATTGATAACAGTTACACCCTTCATCAGATCTTTATCAATACATGTATTAATAATGTTTAACTCACTTGAGATATGTAGTTTGTATCTACGTTACTGGTTTACAAGACTTTAGTTCCAATTACTCAACATTTGTATCTGTATGCCATAATGATAACTTCTTGTTTAACAAAATCATGTGATTTGACTCTCGAGCGTTTTACAATATGCACGCTAGATATGAACCCCCGGGGGGGGGGGGGGTGGGGGCACTCGACCCCAAAAGCGGTAGGTATGTGCCGCGGGAGGCAAAAAAAGGGGGGCTTTGGAACGGGCTTATTGTGAAAAGGAGGGTCTTCGGAACGGGCTTCGGAACTACAAATGTTTGTGAAAACGGGGATCTTTGGAACGGTTCGCCTGCGTGTGAGTGTGTATGTATCCCTATGGAACGGGCATACGTGCTTGCAGCTAGCCCGGCGGCACGGGCGTATGGCAAGCCGTTTTAACATTTAATCCTATTTCTTGATATCAAGAATTCGATTTCTTGATATCAAGAATTCGATATCTTGATATCAAGAATTACCATTGCTTAACTACACAAAACCATTTCTTGATATCAAGAATTCGAATTCTTGATATCAAGAATTCATTTCTTGATATCAAGAATTCATTTCTTGATATCAAAAAATAGAATTCTTGATATCATGAAATAAATTCTTGATATCTCTTGATTTCGAACTTATGGCAAGCCGTTTTAACATTTAATCCTATTTCTTGATATCAAGAATTCATTTCTTGATATCAAGAATTACCATTGCTTAACTACACAAAACCATTTCTTGATATCAAGAATTCGAATTCTTGATATCAAGAATTCATTTCTTGATATCAAAAAATAGAATTCTTGATATCATGAAATAAATTCTTGATATCTCTTGATTTCTAACGCAAGACCATTGCAAGAATTATTTGGATATCGAGCACAAAAGTATTGCACAAATGTTTAATTTATTTCCAGCTCAAAAGTTGTGCAGAATTGAAATTCGTAGTTGATTTCCAGCGCACAAGTAATGCAGAAATTCATTCTGATTTCGAACTCAAAACTTGTGCACGATTATACTGTGATTCGATTTCGAACTTAAAACTTGTGCACGATTACATTGTGATTCGATTTCGAACTCAAAACTTGTGCACGAATTCATCCCGCACCAAGCGGCTATCTAAGTGTACGTACGCAATTTTTTGGTCCAAAATCATGTTGCCAGCTTGCAGTTCATTTACTGTCTTTATGATATTTCTTGTAGAATACTTTAATTTTATATTGCTTAAACATAAACCACTGATTACTATTCCTAAAACGATTTTACCGTAACTTTTGTCCCATCAAAATTGCTTGTTGTAAAATATATGAAAAGATGTGGTTAAAAAATGTAAAACGGCAACTTATCAAGAATTCATTTCATGATATGTTGCCAAAAGACAATGCACAGACCTGTATCAAAGATCACCCCGTGTTTAATATCATAGCCACGTTTTTACTGTACAATTCATTTTAGAAAATTTTGGTTACGTCAAATGAAGTAATATTGGCAGATTTGATTATTTTTAGCAAAAAAAAAAATCAAAATTAACTTACGAAGCACCCATTGGAAAAATAATAAATTGGCCACATATCACGAATTCATGCGGAAATAATGAATTTGTGATATGTTGCCAAATTGTACATTTACAATGCGCAATTTGTAAGTATTTTTGAACTTATTTTGCTTTTAAAATATCAGATCTGGCGTCATTATTCCAAATAAAATACAAGTATGTTTTACATTTAACCATTCAGAAAAACGCTAAGACATATTTATTGTACAAGTGACAATTTTTACAACTGGTTTGTCAACGTTTATATTGGCAACATATCAAGAAATCATTTCGTGATATGTTGCCGTTTTATATTTTTTTTAAAGATACGTTTTTATTATGATAATTTGATTAAAATTAACTGACCTAGAAACAAATATATATTTTTCAAATTTTAAAATAAACAAGCTGTCGAAAAAATGTATAACTTGCAGTACCAAAGAGTATTTTCTACATGAAAATTCACCTAGCCATTATAACTGGCAACATATTATATTCTACTGCGCCGGCTGGAGGTACAGCTAGCTACACACCAAACAGCGAATTTAGTAAGCACTTGAGACCGAGTCCGAGTTTAGCTGCATTCCGAAAGTCACAGCCAATTCAGGTAGGTACAATTAAATTAAGATTTTGTTTTCTGTTTATTACAATAATCATTATCCCTGACGCCAGTCGGACCGCGACAGTAGTTTGTTTACAACACAAATTCATGAGCACGTGGCGTAGGTAGTTTGAATGCGCATACCCTGGGGCTGATAAGGATTGTGTACTGTATATATAATCGTGCACAAGTTTTGAGTTCGAAATCGAATCACAGTATAATCGTGCACAAGTTTGGAGTTCGAAATCGAATCAAAATATAATCGTGCACAAGTTTTGAGTTCGAAATCAGAATGAATTTCTGCATTAATTGTACGCTGGAAATCAACTATGAATTTCAATTCTGCACAACTTTTGAGTTCGTTTGTGCTCGATATCCAAATTGATTCTTGCAATGATTTTGTGCTCGAAATAAATCACTTATCAAGAAATGAATTCTTGATATCAAGAAATCGAATTTCTGATATCAAGAAATCGAATTCCTGATATCAAGAATTCGTATTCTTGATATCAAGAAATGAATAAATGATATCAAGAAATCGATTTCTTGATATCAAGAATTACCATTGCTTAACTACACAAAACCATTTCTTGATATCGAGAATTCTTAATATCAAGAAATGAATATTTGATATCAAGAAATTAATTCTTGATATCAAGAAATGAATTCTTGATATCAAGAAATCGAATTTCTTGATATCAAGAAATGAATTCTTGATATCAAGAAATCGAATTCTTGATATCAAGAAATGGTCGGACAGCGCTCTGCGGGCCGCTTTTCACCAAAAATGCAGCTCATTGTAGCGGATCAATGCATATGCGAAGCTTCGGAACGGATTTCTTTCTTCTTTTTTCTCAATAAAAAGAAAATGCTATGCTTTGGAACGGCTTTCTTTGTTCTTTTTCTCAATGAGATAAAAATGCTATGCTTTGGAACGGAAATTTGAGTGTAAAAATGGGGGTCTTCTCCGCGGCACATACCCACCACGCATTATATACTGAGTGTGCCCCCCCCCCCCCCCGGGGCCCCCGGGGGCCGGGGGGTATGAACCAAGAGCTTTTCTGAAATGGATCACTGCTCTCGACCTCTCATCCTCTCTCCCCCCCCCCTCTCTCTCTCTCTCTCTCTCATTCTCTCTTTTTCTTTCCCTCACTCACCGGCCTTCCCAGTTTCCCCTTAGACAATGTCAACGGTCAGTAATTTACTCATACTTGATCGCACATTTTTAAACACACCCATCAGATAACACACATAAGCCCCGTCTTAACAGACCTTTCTGAAACTGAATTGGGAAATAGTTGTCGACGCGCGAGTGAGAAAATGGGTCTCTCATGGTCCGGACGTTGGTGGCGCATGCATTGTGAATTGCGAGTATTGTTTTGTAAACTCTGAATTGACTACTGATACACACAATTTTGTAATCTTGATTTTCTTTTAAAAGTGAAAATCTAATTAAATTAATCAGAGCCATGTCTGAAGGATACCAAACAGGTAGATTTCATAAACTTTGCTCCATATGAATTTCATATTTTACCATGAGAAAGCATAAGTCTGATAGAGAGTTTTTGAAGTCTGAGTTGTTAAAGATAAAAAAATAACATTCTAACTACTTCGCTTCTTAGAAAATGATTTGTTAAGCAAATAAACTTGATGTTAACTTGCTTTTAAAAAAGTGCACGACACTATCACTCATAAGGCAGTTTTGATTTTTTCTTAATTAAAATTTTTGTGAGGATGAATCAACAAAAAGTTCATTTATCGAATAAAGGATAAACGAATCATGCAACATCTGTCAGCAGTAAATCTGTCCATCTACTTACCTCATTAAGCTCCTCACATTTTTCCTCCTTATTACTTCCTCCTTGCTCAATATCAAAGTTCTCCATCGACGTCCGATTATAGTCATGCTTGCAGCTTCCTCCATCTTTCTTTTCATTTTCCTCGTCCTTTATCTTTACCCCTATTACTCATTTAGAAAACAAAAAATATGATAAATCATGCATATCGATTTCAATATTGTAAATCGCCCTTCCTATAGAGTGCTTTCCTGCAGAAAAAAAAAAAAAACGAAACTAAAATAAATGGTTATAATGACCAAACTTTGTGCTCTCTATGACAAAGATGATCTTTTTTCCATGAAGTTAAAGTATTATGCTTTCAAATGGCACCATGATAGTATTAGTCCATGCTGCTTCATCAATCAGCATTGATTTGAAAATTGCTTGTCAAAAGCCATTTGCGTTCAGATTTTCACCGAAAAAAAAGATAAGACATTGCGTATTAGGGAAAGGCCAGCTTTAAAAAGATTGTTATGGGAGATTCCCATCGTTTGATGGCATGTATTCGATTAGAATATTCATAAAACACGGGTCAATGCCAATATTCAGGTGTGAGAGGGCGTTACGTTCCCAGAATTTACTAAATCATTAAATATCGCACGAAAGCTTCACGATAAAGTGCCTCTCGTGTGATGGAAAAGGTAGCGCCCCTTAGGTAAAAGGTTGCATTAAGGTAACAATAGTCTCGATTTTTTTCTTCTTCTTCCTTATTTGTACATTATACCACACCTTTTCATTTAATCACGGTGGAGTAGACATTTAATAAAGTTTTGAATGAAAATATTACGTTGCTGATTTTTTTTTTTCTTTAAAGGAGGTGCAGTTCTGAAAACGCAAAAAATCGCTTTTCGCAATTAACGATTGCAGGTATCATTTCGGTACAAAATTCTACCCTTTCTCGACCCCTACCATCGACCAAAAACCGACCATACTTTATTTTACGATGAGGGTGTTATCATTATCCTGATTATAGAACATGAAAAAAAAGTTTTCTCATTGGGTTACAGTTGATGTTTCATTTGGGTCATAAAAATAAATGCACGTCTAAACGTGTTTCCGGTTTTGCTCGAATGGAAGGATTCCATCCATGTATCATTGAGCATAATACTTCAAATTTGTGAAAAATACATCATGGAGAACATGATTAGGTCACTGAATAACCCTCTTTTTTAAGGGTTTCTTCTTTTCTTTTCTGGAACGCACTGTATAATGGCTTATGTTCACAAAAAATAACTTAGCCAGAGTCGAGAAATAATTTGATATGGTGATTATTCTGGGATTATTTCGGTAATTAAAACAAGTTGCACTCCTACGACTTCTAAAATATTATGTTTATTCATAGCAGATCCATAACTTTTATTTCATTATTTGTAAGTAAGTCTAAACTGCTAAACCCGATCTGCTTACTTTTGATTTAGGGCCTGGCATACTTCTGTTTTACATTCATCCCTCATCATAAACAATCTATTCTAGAACTTTTAATCATGGTATTTCATTCAAATGTATATATATATATATATATATATATATATATATAACTTTAATCACCTCCTTTGAGTACCAAATTCTCGACACTCTCTAGATCTCCTTTTTTCACAGCATTGTGGAGTTCTTGATTCCTCATCCCTCTAGAGTTTGTCCCTTCATCATTTTCTTGGACTTTTGATACGTCTCCCTGAAAAGCCTAATGACAAAATAGTCATGAGTGAATCATCCGCTCATTATGGTGGTCCTGAAGTTCGCGGCCAACTTTGCGTCCCAGTCGCGAAATTCGCATCCCGGGTTATGAATTTCACGTCACGGGTCATGAATTTCGCATCCCGGATCATGAAATTTCACATCCCGGGTCATGAATTTCACGTCACGGGTCGCTAATTTCGCGACTGGGACGCAAAGTTGACCGCGAAATTCACATCGCACATGGCCTGTTGTCGAGCGTAATTCAGGGCCACCATGGCTCATGGGGCATGCCAGACTGCCGTACAATGGTAACTGATAAAAACATTCATGTAAAAGCCTAATTGACGGCTGTAAATGTTTACAGGGGATAGTTACTTTGTGGGTTCATATCCGTTCATATTAGATCCCAATGATGAAGCTTGGACGCTTCGAACGGTGTACTTTTTAGGCATTATTTGATCTGCTGAGCATTTCAACTTTTCTTAGCGTGCAAAGTCGCGATTCGCGGTTAGCCGCATTTCAGCTTTCACAGTTTTTTGTTTGAGCCGAAAACTTGCCCAAATTAAAGTACCTAACTTTGTAGGTTCATGGATTTTTCTTGGATTCTATTAATTGAAACGATCCCAAGTTATCTAAATATGATTTCTGATGAACTTTGATTTAACACTTGTTTCTAAGAGAGCCTTATTTACTCTTGTGAGCCCTGTAAAAGCTGTAATTTTTAGATTAGAGTACATGAGATTAGAGTACATGTTAATTTAGCTCCAAAGTCCATTCACGTGACCCTCTCCCATGCATCTATACACTCAGCTAAGTGTAAAGAGAGGACCCTTTATAGCGTTGATCAATACTGTCTTTCGAATTTGCTAGCTGGATTTCTTGTAATTCATCTGTCTGTAACCCCATCATCACAAATGTGTCATATGAAAGAAGTAAAATATAATTTCAAGAGGTATCATGACATGAGTAATTACATGTATGTTTATTCGATGCGATGTGGCTGGGGAAAATCGGATTTCATTTTTAAGGAAAGACTCTGTATAGTCACTTTTTAAAGGGTTGGCTGTCGGCGTCTACTGGTCTTCTTTTAAACTTCGGGGAGTTCACTAAACAGAATTTTCTCTAGGTTTTATTCTTTTCCCTCGTTTCCCTTCTCATACATTAGCTATTCTTAATTTTTTCCTTTCTCTTCATTTTCGCTCACTTTTTCTTTATTTTTCCCATTCTCAATTTATCTCTTCATTTCTTATGAATATCTTTGTTTTTCCTCTTTTCTTCTGTCTTTAACGTGTTCTGCACTTTCTGCATCCTTTCCTGTTACCCTTCCCTATTCTCTCTCTCTCTCTCTCTCCCTCCCTCTCTCTCTTTCTCTCTCTCTCTCTCTCTCTTTTCTTTGACCCTTTTTATCCTCTTGTATTTGCATATTTTGGTTGTGTTTCCCCCTTCTTTTCTCTTTTTTATCTTTGTTTATGAATTTCTTAACACTTAATTCTTACCTTGTTTTCATAACTACTTGATGGTTTTTCTTCCATTTCCATGGCCATTTTCAGACGGGCCTTCGGCTGACAGGAGTTCGATAAAGAAGTATTACCCTCTTCCTGTTAAAAAGATAAATTTCAAAGAAATGGGGTTCAGTGCAGTGAAGCTCTATAGGTGTGATTTTAATGATTGTAGTCCTGGACATGGAACATGATATTAAACAGCGACTGCCAAGCGCCCCATTAGAAGACAATAAATCACACCAAGTGAGAGATTGATATTATACCTATTTTATGTGAGATATCTCCTATGAATAAAATCTATTATTTTTCTTTATTCAAATTCAAAACAGTTTATTGATAAATATCATTCGCCGCATTAACGGTGCCGAATTTCTCGAAGGGTTAAACAATATTAATCATAAAGGAAAACAAACATATAATGATATTCTATATGCAGGTAAATGTTCTAAGAAAATATTTTTTTAAAGTATAACAAAGAATTTTTCAAGCACTATGTGTTATTAGTTAAATGGTCTTGATGACGTTAAACTGCATCGTGAAGTACAACTACCCGGTTGAAAGCACTGCGACGAAGGTCCCCTGCCAGGGTTAAAAGGAAGTTATTCTACCTAAGTATTAAGAAATCAATGTATGCTTGTTAGTAAGCAACTAGGGAACCGACGGCTTAAAGTCCTCTCTGAGGGACTTGATAATGGGGACTGATACCAATACCAGAAGGCACTAGCCCATCCGCTTGATTTCGAACCCGGATACGCACAGCTAAGAAACCGTTGCTCTACCACTGAGCCACCGCGCTCCTAAGGGTAAGATCTTGGCAGCAGAGGAATTTTTGCACTGTTGGTGCAGTGCTGATGGTTTACATTTCCACCAAGTCACAGAGCATGGTTGCCTGGCAACCTTGATTTAAAAAAAATTAAGCAGCAACAGGGATGAACAGGTCAGCTTAGTCAGGGACGTTGCTAGACCTTTTAGGGGGTTGTCGGAGCTAAATTTACTGACGAAGTCATCATTCTTTAGATTTGCCGACAGCCTTCAAAATGTTAGCTGACATTGCTTGTATGCACGGGTATGAGAGTTCAGATATTTGGGAAGCAACGTCACACCTGATGCAAGATGTGAAAAAGAAACCAAGGGACGGACTGGACTGGAAAAGCTAAAACAAAACAACATTCAAGAACGTGGAAAGGGTGCTGCCAATCCGGACTATCTTCTCTCCTAACCTTGGACTGTGGCGCTGCCATGTATGGTCGACGCGCTTGCACGGTTCCGAATGCTGGGCTCTATAAGCAAAGTCGTGCAAGAGCTCCTGGAAGCCTCTTGAAAAAAAAAAAAAGAAAACAAAATAATGTTCAAAATGAATCAAATTCGTGTTACGGGTTTCTTTGAAAATAACATCACTGGAAATTATTGTTTTGGCGCTTCATAAATTCTGCTGTATTCGACACTGATTAAACTTCTCTGCCGCAAACATTATGTCTCTATAACGAAAAGTTAGTGTGAACATAAATGTAACCTTCTGTTACTTTAGAGACGAAAAGAATATACAGCTTTCACTTTCTGAAAATTTGATTTGAATGTTTTAAAGTGAATTAAGTATATGGTATACCTGATGATGAAATGATCTTCAGATCCTGGCCTTGTGTAGATAGTGTGCACACCGAACTCCTAATCCATCTCAAACTATCTAACTGTTAGCCACCATATTCATGTTTAATCTTGCTTTCTGCTACACGACGCTGAATATATACGTTATATTTCTTCTCTTTTTTTTATTCCCGAAAAAGTGTAGCATTGGCGTCAGTCATAAAATCGTTATCACGATCTTGATAGGAAACAAAAGGGATGAGCGATTTTTCTAGAGGGGAGGATATTTCCGAAGATGACTTAGAGAATCGGCCTTGAATAAAATTAGCTTTTTATCAAGATATATAACTTAGTCATGCCTTTCAAAGTAAACAAAAGTGCTTCGTTGCAGCGACAATTTTGTCAGTATTTACTCATCATCCATATACTTAGCACCTTTCTGGTTGGGGGCTACTGTAGTTTCAAAAAAGAAGACAGAGCCAAGGGCGCCGGAACCGGGGGACAGGAGGGACAGTTGCCACCCCCTTAAAAAACACTGGAGGGGCAAAACGAATTTTCGCCCCGAAAAAATGCTTATAATGTTGATAATAATTCAGCGGTAAAGGAGTCGAAAAAGGGATAGTTTCCCTTTCTTTCGATTTTTTTTTAAACTAAAAAAGGAAAAGTCCAAGAAAGAAAACCTTATGTGGATCACATAACAAAATCATATTTCATTCAAATAAAAGGAGGGGGAAAATTGAATAAAATTTTCTACCCTTTCCGCGTCCCCTCCCCCTCCCCCCCCCCCCCCCCCCCCCCCCTCTCCTCCTTTTTATCACCTGAGAATTTGATAATAACGCGATACGCGCATATCGCGCTGAAAGTAGGCCTGATTTTTTGACGCGTTCTCTTGTTCGCGGATAATATACTGGCCCAATGAGACATACCCTTTTTTTGGACATACCCTTCCCCAAAGCCCTTCCCCCTCCCGACCGTAAGATCAGATTTAAGCTTTAGGTAAGATGCCACTTAATGATCAGTAAAAGTTAATCATGTAAGCTGGTCCATAGAAACAGAACGATTTCGGAGAGCAAGCGAGGTGCCTAAACAGAGTCATGTTCGGCAGACAGGTGATCGAATATAAGCTTATATCTTATATCTTATAGCCTAATATTTCTTATAGGCATAGTATATTTTGATAATGACATAACACTTTTACCATAAAAAAGAAATAAATTTTTCACCACTCGCCGCGCTCGCTCGTAAAATATATGTAGAAGGATGGTTTCCGAAAGCAAAAGAATTCGGCAAGTTAAGGTAACCGAATATATAATTCAGATGTTTCTTTCTTTGGCCCACAGTGTTATTTGCTGACGATTTATCACTTCTACCATGAAGAATTGTTTCCTCGCTTGCGTGCATTTCTTAGAAAGCAGTAACCTGTGATAAGGCTATGATACTATTCCGGTGTAAACATGCAATAAAAATTGACATGAGAAACGATCAAAGATGGAACTAGTTTACGAGGTGTACAAACATGCGTATTCGCACAATCAATAAAGAAGTACCAATGACTTTATTATTTTGTACCAAGAGCCTATTTATGAATATCCAAGGAGCTCAAACGATGTTGACTATTTTTTATGCCTCCGCCTACTAGAATCCCACCTTTTCGTTAACGCGATATTTCAATAACCGTTTGAGGTATGAACTTCAAACTTGGTCCTAATATATGTATCACTAAAGGAGGACGATCTGAGTAGATTTGGGGATATGTAGGTCAAAGATCAAAAGGCATACAGGTCAATTCAGAAATTTCAGGTTTTAGGTCTAAGGTCAAAGATGTCAATACGCATGAAATTAAAGATTTGTTAGTTTGATTATCACCATAATTCAAGAACACTTTGAGCCATGAAGTCAGTGATGTGTCCGAGTCCAGTCAGTCCGAGTCCGAGTCCGGCCTTCCGAATCCGAGTCCGGCATGTCCGAGTCCAAGTCCGAGTCCGGCACATGTGCAAATGTATTACATCCCAATTAGAAAAAACAGTTATAACCATTCGGATTTTCAATTGGTGTAAACTGGAATCAACTGGTAACAGTTGAATCCATTTTACTGAACTGGGAGGCTATATGTGCCAGTTTATTCAGCTGGTTTCAACTGGAAATTACTTGTTCACATCAGACACCAGTTTATTCCAGTTGAAACCAATGGAATAAAATAAACTGGCAGACTCTGGAATTTGCCAGTTAATTCCAGTTGAAATTAGTGGAATAAACTGGACAAATCTTATACCAGTTCAAAACCACTGGACACAGCTGGCAGATTTACCATTTGATTCCACCTGAAAGCAATGAAATAAACTGGCATATTACAATATACAGGTTGATTCCAGTTGAAACCATTTGGAAATTTCTCAGTTTGATTTAACTGGTTTCACTGGGTTTTATTATTTTAAGAGAAAATAAACAAAGTTGGATGAATTAGGATTTTTTTTTTTATTTGTAAAAACGTAGGATATATATCCCACTGTTGAAACCAGACCTGGAGCTAATATCCAGTTTAAACCATTTCCAGTTGCAACCACTGCCTATTGTTGAATCCCGTAGAATACTACCAGTTGAATGCCAGTTGAAACCAGTCAATTTGCAAAAGTGACTATTGGATTTGTGCAGATTCATATTGTAATGTAATATATTTGAATTTTCAGCATATTTCTTAATCACTAATTATTTAGTCTCGTGTAATACATTTGCAAAATAGAAAGAAAGTAATATCAACAATCATTATGACATTACATATATTTGTATCAATAACAGGTAATCAAACATGAACGAGGAAATACTAACCAGTACCTAAAGTGCATTCATTTATATACAAGTATATGAGGAATAGACTTGTCAAAAACTATTATGTACATGTAAGTCTTCTTGCCCTTTACATTGGACAGACTGTAGGCAAACCAGTATTTCCATATAGTTGTCCTTGTACATTGCACTTACAAACATGATTAGAACAATTAATAATAAATATTAGTAATTGAACTTGAACTTGAACTTTGAACTCTATTTTCCACTTTCAAAGGAACAAACATAAAAAGTGAAACATGTACAAACATTAAAAATACGTACAGATATGATAATTGTAAATTAAGATAATATATACATCGAAAGAGGGGGAAAAAGACATTACTTTACAACGATACATTTGAAAAGTGGACGGACTATCAAGAAGTTGTAATACAACTTAAAACTGACAATCCAAACAATTATACATTAGTATAAGCATAAGAGTTGATATGTAAAGTACATTGAAAAACATATCTAGTAAAATGATATAGAAAAAAGAAAAAGATAGACTCCAGACAACCCGAAACACGTATATGACCAAAAATGACTGTTTAGATTTCCTGCATTATCATTTGTTTGAGCCTGCGTTTGAAGATATTAAGTGTTTTGGCTTCCTTGACATAATCAGGTAATGCGTTCCATAGCAAGGGTCCTTTACAAGTAACTATTGACTGTGAAAAATTTGTTTTCCCAAATATGACTCTGAGATGTTTAGCGATACGAGTATTATATTCATGTACAGCATTATTCGTCTGCAACAGGTCATTAAAACTTGAGGGTAACATGTTATTGCAATATGAGTACATAAAAATTCCCAGTTGATATTTATGAAGTTCATAAATGGGCAAAATGTTTACTTTGAGAAAGAGAGGTTTACTATGAAAACGGAACGGTTTGTTATAAATAATTCGTACTGCTTTTTTTTTAAGACGCAGTAATCGATCCAACAGATATTGATTGCACGAACCCCGAATAATGTTGTTATAGGGTAAATATGGTAATATTAAAGAGTTATACAAAGTAAGAAGTATTCGAGTTGGCAAAACATGCTTTAACCTATACATCACTCCCACAGCTTTTGAAGTTTTCCGTAAAATATGAAATACATGACTTTTCCATTTCAGATCACTATCTATTTCAGTCCCTAAAAATGTGCTCGTATTAACACGATTTATGACCTTGCTATCAATATATAACTTTAAAGTACTGGTATCAAACCTTCGTGAATTAAACACCATGAAATGAGTTTTATCATAATTCAACTGAAGTTTGTTAGCATGTATCCAGCTTCTAATTTTGGCAAGTTCGGCATTAATAGTTTGTGATAGAAATGTTACATCTGTATGCTTATAGAAAATATTCGTGTCATCTGCAAACAAAATAAAGTTCAAAATTTGTGAAGATTTGTATATGTCATTAATGTATATTAAAAATAACAACGGGCCAAGAATTGACCCTTGGGGGACACCACAATTTATTGTCTGTTGGTTAGAAAATTGAGAATTAAAAACAGTAAATTGCTTACGTTCATATAAATAGCTACGGAATAAATCAAGATTGGTGCCTCGAATTCCATAATGATATAACTTGGCAAGAAGTATTTCATGATTAATGGAATCAAAAGCTTTACTAAAATCCAAAAAGATACCAACGACAAGTTCTTTGTTTTCCACTGACCGAGATATATTCATCAAAAAGTCTATAAGAGCATGAGATGTAGAATGTCTAGCACGAAAGCCGAACTGATTCTTAAAAAGTGTATTGTTTTTGGATAAAAAGGACTGCAATCTATTATATAAACAAGTTTCAAAGATCTTTGAGAAAAGAGGAAGCAAAGAAATTGGCCTATAATTAGAAAATAGATCTTTTTTACCTTTCTTAAATATAGGAATGACTTTTGCAATTTTCAGCTCTTGTGGGACTACATACATTGAAAATATTACATAATGGTTTACATATAATATGAATAATATTCTTAACCACACGTGCACATATTGAATCATACCCAGGAGCTTTACTATCTTTTAAGTTCAGTGCAATATCACAAATTTCTTTAACAGTTATTGGTTTTAAAAAAGCACTTTGAACAACACTATCTTTTAGATACATTCGAAAGGATTTAGTTGTGTCAAGTGAACCCTCACATGAATTTCCAATAGAGTTTCCAATATTTACAAAAAACGTATTGAAACCTTCTGCTATCTGTTTGGGATCTGTAATTTGACCAGTATCACCTAGAAAAACTGAATTCCCAGTGGAAATCTTTTGTCTACGCAAAATATTATCGATGAGTTTCCACGTTTTGTTTAGATTACCTCTAAGATTGTAAAAATTTTCACTGTAAAACTTTCTTTTCACCGAGTGTATAACATTAGTGAGGTGATTACGAAATTTTGTATAACATGATTTACGATATGGAGTTGGGTTCTTAACATACTTTTTATACAGTCTATTTCGTTTATTGCACATTCTCTTTAATTCGTTTGTGAACCATGGCTTGTTATTGTCTTGTTTACGCCACACTTTTTTGAGAGGAAAACATCATCTTACTAAAAGTGTCAATAAATTGTTTGTACCAGTTACCAATTGAGTTTCACAACCGGCAGTTAATTTGTTGTAACTGTTCATAACTGGTTCCAATTGGTATTCAGGTAAAGAATCCAGTAAGGATCAGTTCAAACAACTGGAACTAGTTCCAGTTGATACCAGTTAAGTGAACTGGTTTCAATATGGAAATTGGTATACTGGTCCTATTGGTACCAGTTGATTCCAGTAAAATAAACTGGTTTCAATATGGACATTGTTATACTGGTCCTAAATGGTACCAGTTGAACCAATATTTCCAACTGGTATTCCAACTGGGATATCAGTTCCCATATTGAATTGGTATACTGGAATCAACTGGTTCACTTAACTGGTACCCGAGTTCCAATTGTCTAATTTCTTTTTTTTTACCTGGGATAGGAATCAATTACAAATAAGTTTCTTATTCAAAATATCTGTACTTACTAAAACATCAATTCAAATGAATCAACAATCATTGAATTAAAGAATACTAACGCACAAAATGCAAGACGAAAGTATGTAGGCCTAGTTGATTTTAGTTTGTGTCCAAATATGATAAGACATGCTCAAACAGTTCAATCAAGTCCAGAAAAAATCTGGACAAATCAGAAAAATAACAACCAGAAAACGCAATTTAACGCTGAAGAAAATGGTTCAGTAGTAGAGATACAGCTGTATGACGGTAGTGCAGATTCTGCACGATTTTTTTTCCATCCATCTTAAACATGCACACATCATGTGGTGCTATGCCCTCAGACCGCGATACTCGTACCTCACTGATTCACTTACTGCGAAAACGGGTGTGTGTAACACCGATTTGGCTGAAATTTAAGATTCGATATTTGAAAATATTGTGGGAAATTTTGATGAAATTTCGGTAAGTGGAAAATGAGATATCCGTTTGGATACGAAACAGCATTAGCGTCGAAATTCCCTGGACTTGTGCCGGACTCGTCACCGAGTCATCGAGTCATAGGCCTCGAGTCCGAGTCCGAGTCACGAATCTTTGAGTGCGAGTCCGAGTCCGAGTCCGGCCCAAACGGACTCGAGACACACATCACTGCATGAAGTTAACTGAATATAGGTGGAGGCATGTTGGAGACGCAATAGCATTCACCTCGATTTAGATTAGAATAGTATTGAAAGAAGTAGAAGCATTAGTACCAGCAATAGAAGTAGTAATAGGAGCAAGGAGTAGTAGCAATAGAAGTAGTAGGAGGAGGAGGAGTAGTAGTAGTAGAATCAGCAGTATTAGTACTGTAGGTAGTAGTAGTAGTAGTCGTAGTGGTAGTAGTGGTGGTGGTGGTAGTTATAGTAGTAATGGTGGTGGTAGTGTTAGTAGTAGTGGAAGTAGCAGTAATAGTAGTAGTAGTCGTAGTGGTAGTAGTGGTGGTGGTGGTAGAAGTAGTAGTAGTGGAAGTGGTAGTGGTAGTAGTCGTAGTAGCAGTAGTACTAGTACTAGTGGTAGTAGTGGTGGTAGTAGAAGTGGTGGTGGTAGTAGTGGTGGTGGTAGTAGTAATAGTAGTAGCATAGTAGTAGTAGTAGTAGTAGTCGTCGTAGTAGTAGTAGTGGTAGTGGTAGTAGTGGTGGTGGTGGTAGTAGTAGTAGTCGTAGTCGTAATAGTAGTAGCGGTGGTGGTAGTAGTAGTAGTCGTAGTCGTAGTAGAAGTAGTAGTGGTGGTGGTAGTAGTAGTAGTAGAAGTAGTAGAAGTAGTAGTAGTAGTAGCGGTGGTGGTAGTAGTAGTAGTAGTGGTAGTGGTAGTAGTAGTAGTAGTAGTACTAGTACTAGTGGTAGTAGTAATGGTAGTGGTAATAGAAGTGGTGGTAGTAGAAGTGGTAGTGGTAGTAGTGGTAGTGGTAGTAGTAGTAGTAGTAGAAGTACTGGTAGTAGTAGTAGTAGTCGTAGTACGACTACTTCTACTACCAGTACTACCACTAGAATTACTACTACTACTACTACCACTACTACTACTATTACCATTTCTATTACCCCTACCACTACTACTACTACCACCATTTCTACTACTACTACTACTACAACTACTACCACTACCACGACCATTACCACTACCACTACCACTACTACTGCCACTACGACTACTACCACTACCACTACCACTACTACTACCACCACTACCACTACTACTGCCACTACGACTACCACTACCACTACCACTACTACTATAACTACTACAACCACCACTACCACTACTACTGCCACTACCACTACTTCTACTACCAGTATTACCACTACTACTACTACCACTACGACTACCACTATTACTACTACGACTACTAATACCACCACCACTACCACTACCACGATGACTACTATTACTACTACTACGACTACTACTACTACTACTACCACTACCACTACCACTACCACTACCAGTATTTCTACTACCACTACCACTACTACGACTACTACTACGATTACTAGTACTACCAGTACTTCTACTACTACCACTACCACTACCACTACTCCACCACTTCTACTACCACTACCACTACTACTACTACTTCTATTACTACTACTACCACCACTACTACTACCACTACCACTACAACTACCAACACTTCTACTATCACTACTACTACCACTAGTACTAGCACTTCTACTACTACTACCACTACCACTACCACTACTACACTACCATCACTGCTACTACTACTACTACTACTATTACTACTACTACCACGACGACTACTTCTACTACCAGTATTACCACTATTACTACTACTACCACTACTATTACCACTACCACAACCAATACCACTGGCACTACTACCACCACCACTACTACCACTACTAGGACTACTACCACTACAACTACTACTACTTCTACTTCTACTACTACTACTACTACGACTACTACGACTACCACTACTACGACTACTACCACTACTCCTATTACTACTACTACTACTATTACTACTACTACTACTACTACTACAACAACTACAACTACCACTACTACTATCACTACCACTACTACTACTATTACCACTACCACTACAACCAAGACTACTACCACCACAACTACTACTAGTAGAACTACTTTTACTACTACTTCTACTACTACTACTACTACTACTATTACCACTACTACTACAACTACCACCACCACTACTACTACTATTACGACGACGACGTCGACCATGACTACTACTACCACTAATACCACCACCACCACTACCACCACTGATACTACCACTGCTACCAACACCACCACCACCACTACTGCTACTACCACTACTACCACTACTTCTACTACCACTGTCACTACTCCTACCAGTACGACTACTACCACCACTGCTACTATTACCACTAACACCACCACCACCACTACTACCACCAGGACTACCACCACTACGACTACTAATATCACTAGTACTATAACTACGACTACCACCACTGCTACTACTACCACCACCACTACTACCACTACCACTACTACTACCACCATCACCACTACTACCACCACCACTACCACCACTACGACTACTACTACCACTACTACTCCTATTTCTACTACTACTCCTACTACTCCTACTACGACTACTACCACTACGACTACTACTACCACTACTACCACTACCACCACTACCACCACTACGACTACTACCACTACCAGTACTACTACTACTACTACCACCACCATTACTTCTACTAATACTGCTGCTGCTACTACGACTACTACTACTACTAGTAGTACTACTACTATAACTACTACTACCACCACTACTACTAGTAGTAGTGGTAGTAGTACTGGTAATAGTAGTAGTAGCGGTGGTGGTAGTAGTAGTCGTCGTAGTCGTAATAATAGTAGTAGTAGTGGTGGTGGTAATAGTAGTAGTAGTAGTAGTAGAAGTAGTAGAAGTAGTAGTAGTAGCGGTGGTGGTAGTAGTAGTAGTAGTACTAGTGGTAGTAGTAGTGGTAGTAGAAGTCGTGGTAGTAGTTGTGGTAGTGGTAGTAGTAGTAGTAGTGGTAGCAGTAGTACTGGTAGCAGTAGTGGCAGTGGTAGTAGTAGTAGTAGAAGTACTGGTAGTAGTAGTAGTACTGGTAGTAGAAGTAGTCGTAGTGGTAGTAGTAGTGGTAGTAGTGGTAGTCGTAGTAGGAGCAGTAGTAGTAGTGGTGGTGGTGGTAGTAGTAGTAGCACTGGTAGTAGTAGTCGTAGTGGTAGTAGTGGCAGTAGTAGTGGTAGTAGTCGTAGTAGTCGTGGTAGTAGAAGTAGTAGCAGTAGTAGCGGTAATAGTAGTAGTACTAGTAGTCGTAGTAGTATTAGTCTTCGTGGTAGTAGTCACAGTGGGAGTGGTGGTGGTGGTAGTAGTCGCAGTGGTAGTGGAAGCAGTGGTAGTTGTAGTGACAGTGGTAGTAGAAGTAGTCGTAGTAGTGGTAGTGGTGGTGGTAGTGGTGGTGGTGGTGGTAGTAGTATGCTAGTGGTGGTGGTGTTCGTCGTAGTAGTAGTAGCAGTAGTGCTATAGTAGTGGTAGTTGTAGTAATGGTAGTAGTAGTCGTCGTCGTCGCCATAATAGTAGTAGTAGTGGTGGTAGTAGTAGTAGTGGTAGTAGTAGTAGTAGTAGTAGTAGTAGAAGTAGTAGTAGTAGTAGTAGTCGTCGTGGTAGTAGTCGTAGTGGTAGCAGTTGTATTAGTAGTAGTAGTGGTGGTAGTAGTAGTGGCAGTGGTGGTAGTAGTAGTGGCAGTGGTAGTAGTAGTAGTAGAAGTACTGGTAGTAGTAGTCGTCGTGGTAGTAGTAGTAGTAGTCGTCGCAGTATTAGTAGTAGTGGTGGTGGTAGTAATAATAGTGGTAATACTCGTAGTAGAAGTAGTCGTCGTGGTAGTAGTAGTAGTGGTGGTAGTAGTCGTAGTAGTGGTGGTAGTAGTAGTAGTAGTGGTGGTAGTAGTTGTAGTGGTGGTGGTAGTCGTAGTAGTAGTAGTAGAAATGGTGGTGGTAGTAGTGGTGGTAGTAATAGTGGTGGTAGTGGTCGTAGTAGTGGTGGTAGTCGTAGTAGCAGCAGTAGTGGTGTTGGTGGTGGTGGTAGTAGCACTGGTAGTAGTAGTAGTAGTCGTAGTGGTGGTAGTGGTGGTGGTAGTGGTGGTAGTCGTAGTAGCAGCAGTACTGGTGGTGGTGGTGGTAGTAGCACTGGTAGTAGTAGTAGTAGTCGTAGTGGTGGTGGTGGTGGTAGTGGTAGTGGTAGTAGTAGCAGTAGTGGTGGTGGTGGTAGTAGTAGTAGTCGTAGTGGTGGTGGTGGTGGTAGTGGTAGTGGTAGTGGTAGTAGTGGTAGTAATCGTGGTAGTCGTCGTGGTAGTGGTACTAGTAGAAGTAGTGGTGGTGGTAGTAGTAATCGTAGTTTTGGTAGTGGTAGTGGTGGTGGTAGTAGTGGCAGTGGTGGTGGTAGTAGTCGTCGTGGTAGTAGTCCTGGTAGCAGTGGTGGTGGTGCTGGTAGTAGTGGTAGCAGTGGTAGTGGTGGTGGTAGTAGTGGTAGCAGTGGCAGTGGTGGTAGTAGTAGTAGTACTAGTACTAGTGGTAGTACTAGTAGTGGTAGTAGAGGTGGTTGTGGTAGTAGTAGTGGCAGTGGTAGTAGTAGTAGAAGTACTGGTAGTAGTCGTCGTGGTAGTAGTAGTGGCAGTGGTAGTAGTAGTAGTCGTAGTAGTAGTAGTCGTCGTAGTATTAGTAGTGGTGGTAGTAGTAGTAATAGTGGTAATACTGGTAGTAGAAGTAGTCGTCGTGGTAGTAGTGGTGGTAGTAGTGGTGGTAGTAGTAATGGTAGTAGTAGTAATAGAAATGGTGGTAGTAGTGGTGGTAGTAGTGGTGGTAGTAGTTGTGGTAGTGGTGGTGGTAGTAGTGGTGGTTTTCGTAGTAGCAGCAGTACTGGTGGTGGTAGTAGTGGTGGTAGTAGTGGTGGTAGTAGTGGTGGTAGTGGTGGTGGTAGTAGTGGTGGTATTCGTAGTAGCAGCAGTACTGGTGGTGGTGGTGGTAGTGGTACTGGTAGTAGTAGTAGTAGTAGTAGTCGCAGTGGTGGTAGTGGTGGTGGTGGTAGTGGTAGTGGTATTAGTTGTAGTAATCGTAGTAGTCGTCATGGTAGTAGTACTAGTAGAAGTAGTGGTAGTAGTAGCAGTAATAGTGGTGGTGGTGTTGGTAGTAGTCGTCGTGGTAGTAGTCCTAGTGGTAGTGGTGGTGGTGGTGGTAGTAGTCGTCGTGGTAGTAGTCCTAGTGGTAGTGGTGGTCGTGCTGATGGTGGTGGTAGCAGTGGTAGTGGTGGTGGTGGTGGTAGTAGTGACAGTGGTAGTAGAAGTAGTGGTAGCAGTGGTAGTGGTGGTGGTGGTGGTAGTAGTAGCAGTGGTGGTGGTGGTGGTAGGAGTGGTAGTGGTGGTGGTGGTGGTAGTAGTGGTAGTAGTAGCAGTAGTGGTCGTAATAGTAGCAGTAGTGGTGGTGGCGGTAGTAGTAGCGCTAGTGGTAGTAGTCTTGGTTGTAGTAGTTGTCGTAGTAGTAGCAGTAGTGGTGGTGGTGGTAGTAGTGGTTGTGTTAGTAGTAGAAGTAGAGGTAGTAGCAGTAGTAGTAGAAATGGTGGTAGTAGTAATAGTAATGGTAGGGGTAGTAGTAATGATAATAGTAGTAGTAGTAGTAGCAGTACTAGTAGTAGTAATAGTAGTAGTTCTAGTAGTAGTAGTAGTAGTAGTACTGGTAGTAGAAGTAGTCGTAGTGGTAGTAGTGGTGGTAGTAGTAGTTCTAGTAGTAGTACTAGTAGTAGTTGGCGTAGAAGCAGCAGTAGTAGTAATGGTGGTGGTGGTAGTACATGTAGTAGTAGTACTGATAGTAGTAGTAGTGCTGGTAGTAGTAGTAGTCGTGGTGGTGGTGGTGGTAGCAGTGTTAGTAGTAATAGTCGTGGTAGTCGTGGTGGTAGTCGTTGTAGTGCTGGTAGTAGAAGTAGTCGTGGTGGTGGTGGTGGTAGCAGTGGCAGTAGTGGTGGTAGTAGCAGTTATAGTAGTAGTGGTAGTAGTAGGTGTAGTGGTAGTGGTAGTAGTGTTAGTGGTAGTAGTTGTCGTAGTGGTAGTAGTAGTGCTGGTAGTAGTAGTAGTCGTGGTGGTGTGGTGGTGGTAGTAGCAGTAATAGTAGTAGTCGTGGTAGTCGTGGTAGTCGTGGTAGTCGTGGTAGTCGTGGTGGTGGTGGTGGTAGCAGAAGTGGTAGTCGTGGTGGTGGTGGTGGTGGTGGTGGTAGTAGCAGTAATAGTAGTAGTCGTGGTAGTCGTGGTAGTCGTGGTAGTCGTGGTGGTGGTGGTGGTGGTAGCAGAAGTGGTAGTCGTGGTGGTGGTGGTGGTAGTCGTGGTAGTCGTGGTGGTGGTAGCAGAAGTGGTAGTCGTGGTGGTGGTGGTGGTAGTGGTAGTCGTCGTCGTCATCGTAATAGTAGTAGTGGTGGTGGTGGTGGTAGTGGAGTAGTGGTAGTATTATTAGTAGTGGTGGTAGTAGTAGCAGTAGCGGTGGTGGTAGTGGTAGTAGTCGTAGTGGTAGTAGTGTTAGTGGTAGTAGTTGTCGTAGTGGTAGTAGTAGTGGTGGTAGTAGTAGCAGTAGCGGTGGTGGTAGTGGTAGTAGTCGTAGTGGTAGTAGTAGTCGTCGTCACCGCCGTCGTCGTCGTAATAGTAGTAGTAGTGGTGGTGGTGGTGGTAGTGGTAGTGGTAATGGTAGTGGTAGTGGTAGTATTAGTAGTGGTGGTGGTGGTGGTAGTAGTAGTGGTAGTGGTGGTGGTAGTAGTAGTGGTGGTGGTGGTGGTAGTGGTAGTGGTAGTGGTAGTGGTAGTAGTGGTGGTGGTGGTGGTAGTAGTAGTGGTAGTGGTGGTGGTAGTAGTGGCGGTGGTGGTAGTGGTAGTGGTAGTGGTAGTGGTAGTAGTGGCGGTGGTGGTGGTAGTAGTACTGGTAGTGGTAGTGGTAGTAGTAGTAGTAGTAGTAGTAATAGTAGTATCTCACCCTTTCTAAACCTATCACGGAAATTAGTTCTGCATTGCTTAAGCCTTGATAAATAGACGTAAAGTTCGTATTAAAAAGAGCTGAATTATCATCGCTAGTAGCTACAGAAAAATATTTGTACATATCATTTGAAATACAAGTCGTTACAATACACGTTTTAAAATACTGTTCATATCAGGGGCCCGTTGCCTAAAACTTACTATAATAGTAAGTTTGCTATCATAGTAACTTTTCATGGAATACTGGATTTTGATTGGCTGCTGAGCAACATGCCCTGCTCAACAGCCAATCAAAATCCAGTATTCCATGAAGAGTTACTATGATAGAAAACTTACTATTATAGTAAGTTTTATGCAACGGGCCCCTGACCCTTCATTTAAAACGTGTAAAAGGTGTACAAACAGATAAAATCAATAAAGATGTAATGAGTATGTATTAGGGGACAACAAATGACTTTATTATTTTGTACCTGGAACCTATTTGTGATATACTGTGTTCTTATTTCAATAGATGGATTTAACCTACAAATGTCTCTTTGTTTGAGAAAACATAAATTTGTAAGTATTATATACTTCTTTCGTATAATCAAGCAATTACCTGGAACTTACTTATGAATATCCAGAGACGGGCTGAAGTGATGATGACTCTTTCTTTTTTTAAATTCTTTTTTTTTTTCAAATTCGATCGAGGGCCAGAAATCTTTCGTAAATTATATTTGCGAGGCTAGTAGGTACCATACACACTAATGGCCTATTTAGTGCTGGTGGAGAATTTCCAGATACACATGTTGTTTGCAGACTATATGTTATGTAAGTGATGGCGATAGATTAGATATAGTGATATTGAGTGGAGCATGGGTAGAGCAAGATTTTACGAGTTTTACTTACAGCAGTACGGGAGTCAGTGATGGTGCATTATGTATCAGAAGAAAATGAAACCGGGATGTAAATAAAGCCAAAATGAACACCACGAATGAGTCTTTGAAAATAAATTTTAGGAAAAAAGAGCTAGAGTTTTTAAAAGGACGTAAATTTGATTATTTTGTTACCTTGTAAAAGG
>JAPZVO010001299.1:0-19255 GCA_029962745.1 Echinometra lucunter | reverse complement strand
ATTCTACGCCCTTACAATACACTATTCTATGAGGTATCACACATCAATTGAACCTTATCCCATTTCATCACAGGTTGAAATTCACAAGATGGCCAGCACTATTAAAATCCGTATCACTGCTCTACAGGATTAACCTACAGATATCAAATTACTATTGAGCAACCCACCAGCTGAAAATGTTTATATACCACACAGAGGAACCCCAAAACAATTGAAAAACTTCAACAGAAAGAACTATTCTAGGTTGTTAACTGTCAAACTGACTAATGTTGTTCCTTTGTATTTACCTGACTGCCCCTCTGAAAGAAAATGCAATGTATGTATTTAAGGATCCTAGTCATCCATCTTCAGTCCACACAGAACTCCTGTCTTAAACCATGGAAAAATCCCAATGGTAGTCTCCCTGGCAGTACCTGTGAGTTAAAAGTAACAGTACAAACTGCTAAATTCAATGTAATTACTTGGGGGGGTTATTAGTTGAAAAATGATGATGAGCAATACACTTGCTTATGAATTATGACATACGAACATGGGGTAAAATGCTGCTCTTGTTAATGCTATTATGGTGATTAATAAGTAATACACTTCCTCATACGTGTCAAAGAGCAATTCAATGTCCCGAATCTAAAGATCCCAAAATCTTGGATATGACATAATCACACACTGCAATCGTCATGCACATCACCAAATGTATAATCCACATAACCACGGCAGTTAATTCTCCTCCGAACTGATTTTATTTTTATTATGCTGATTTAGCATGAAATCAGAATGTCTGTCTAAATCCATAAATTAAGCTCCAAACTAATCATTTTTAGTCAAAATAGATTTTGTATTGTTCTTAGCAAATTTAACTAGAACATATATTTCTATTTTTGCACATATTTTACATGAATTTAATATCTATGTGGGTTTTTATTCACATCCTTTTTGTCTTAATTTCTGATTTCATTTTGGGGGCAATTTTCGGATCATTGGACATGAAAGAAAATGATTAATATTAATCAGTTAAATTAAAAATAAGCAGAAAATTTAAGAATTGAAGCTGAAAACACTATTTGTATTACAACTGTACATAAATCACATTTGTTGCTTAACTTGGAACTGCATACCAGACGTCACGACACTTGGTCTCAAAGAGAGATATAGGACAGAAGAAAAGTAAAGATAGATGCCGCAATGACTGCTTAGCGTGTTGCGGACCTATCGTACAAACGTGGGGGAGGGGGAATTCAGCCCTCACAACTTTTTAGTGCTAACTGCTAATAGAAAAGATACCATATTAATTTGTTTGCAGATAAGCCCTTTGTCGATCGATGCCATATAATTTTCAGTATTCTTAAGGAACTTTAAAGAATGAAGCCCTTCCTGACCTATAGGACAAGCAACAAACTAACAAAAAACCAATAATACTCAGCACAAAGTAAATGTGTGGAACAGAATTAATTGCCATGATACTACAGGTGCTAGTATTTACAGTACTGGAATCCATTTATTTCATGGTTATAGCCTGCCATGAGCTAGAGCAGCTTTTATTAGTGAATAATGTTCAAACATAAGGAAACAGGAAATACAAATACATCTACAAAGGAATCACAAATATTATTGGAGCTTAAAATGAATAAAGTATTCAAACAAAAACCAATACAAAAAGAATATGAAAAGATATTCAATCAAGAGGAAAAAGTGAGACACAAATATATATTAGTAAATTTGTTAGATTTACTTGTAACCACAGAAAAGGGGTAGTGCTTTTGTCTGCAGTTTATTGAAAGCTCTGAACCTTAAAATAATGGGCTTTTTTTGAGGAAGTTGTAGGTGATGGTGGTAGTTGATTACATGATTCAACTAACATGATTTAAGATAAAGGGTGTGAGGACGATTTTTTACAGTTTTGGTGGTGAAAATTTGCAGAAATTTCATATTTCCGCATTGCCCAAATATGAAGCGTATATGGGCGCCCTTACGCCACTATATGAGATACTTAGAAGGGGGAGGGGCAAAACTAATCATCCCCCGAATGAAGCAAGCATTTGCCCCCTTTCATGCATGATAGAACATTTGAATACTGACAAAGAGCAGGCTAGGCCTACATGCCAGAGCCAGTTTCAATAATATGGGATTCATGGTAAACAATTTTATTTTCATTTTGCGGTCACATATCTTAACACGATTTTGATCAACAGTAGGAATTACATTAAACTACCGGGCATCATCCTTCCGTCATAACAAATTTTCTAATAATTCTCACTAGCTTTAAACCTGAATGTAACAAACATTACATGTCCATGTAATTAACAGCGTAGTTGGTGTTCTATTACCAAGCCTAAGCACCTCCTCTCCTCCCCCCCCCCAACTAACAAAAGAGAAAATTATGCATTTAGGTGGGGCTTATGTCTCACTGCAGAGCATACTGACCCGAAAACACAAAATGATTAAAAATCATACTTTTTCAGCGCAAGGCATGTAACGTTTTAATGCTATAAAGGCTGCAAAAATCCAAGAAAAGGGCAGGTCCAAGCTATTCTGACCTCAGGATTCAAAAATTCAAATTAATCAAAATAAAACAAGTTGCATGTCATTTTACAGCAAAAAAATTGAATCTATGATTACATTGTATCTGAGAGAATGATGTGAAATTATGGAATTGGAGCCTTATTATTCAATTATCATGGCATACGGACATTGTATTTTTTTGCTGTGTTTCCCAAATTGACTTTAGAAATATTTTCATGCTGGGATGAACATAAGTAGTCAACCATTAAGTGAAGGAAAAATAATTTTGAAAAAAAAAGTAACTAATATGCTGATGAGGTGAAGTCAAATCATCAAATGTCTTGTATGTCACAACTTTTTATGTTCCATGAAGAATAAAATAATTGTTTTTCAAAACTGCTTTGTGAAGGTCTGATATACATGTATAGTAGTATACCCAACAAAAAATCATGTCAAGTAAATCCAGTTATCATTCAATGTTATCACATAATCAAATTAATTATGTGGACGTACAGGACAATTCTGTGACGTATGGGACAAAATCTGTATAGTACTGCACACAACCTTTTGAAAGCTGTATTAGCCTATTTCAGGGATCTTGGGGCTAAATCAGTATCAGATAATGATTTATTATAGGTTCTTAAAGCAGTTTTTAACTGTGGAAGGACATTATTAGAACATCTTCACGGATTTACAGCACCATTACATGACACAACAAGATTTTAATGATGAAATATGGCAGTGTATCCTCAATTTCTAAGATAACAAATAGGGCAGGATTTGTCATTGTTTATAATGAATGACCCTTTCAGTACAATTTTATTCTTCCAGATAGACAAACCATGTTGAATCTTGAGAGTTCAGTTAAACTTAGATATTCAAAGTTCAAAGGTTATTCATGATGCTTCATTTAGGTGATTTTAAATAAAAACACCAAGAAATGAGCTTTCAATTTTTGATACACCTATATGGACATATACAAAGGCTATTAGGCTTCTTAAATCGTCTTGACCTCGCCCTATTGCCAAAGTGAAAAAAAATGATAGTTTTAGTTTTGTCATATGAGTAGACATTCATACGTCTGGTAATCACAAAAGACCAACAAAAAAGTAATTTCCATGGGGTATTACAAGTATAACAGTTTTTTCTCAGGAAATACCCATTTCATGTACATTCAATGGGGACAAATTGTCCTTCAGTCACATGTCCTGTACATCGCAAGCAGACTGTCATATTTGTGTCTGTTAATAACAGTGATAGGCAGTTGAATGTGAAGTATCTGGTGGTGTTAAATGGTTCTATATATGTGTGTGATTAAACATGCAGTCTCTAAACACTCAGAAGATTTTTGTAGCAGATTATTATTTTGAAAAAAAAAATCAACTTTCTCGGTCCCTCATACAAAGGCCTACATTAAAATTTTCTATGGATTTTAATAGCAAAAGATCATTTCTATCTATAAAACCTCTGAAAAGTTTAGAATTTGTACATCTTATTTTGAAATTAACTGTTTACAGGTTCTGATCTGTCCCGTATGTCATAGGTCAAATAGCTTGGACCTGCCCCCCAAATTGTATCAAATTTACAAATTATAGTAAAACTACATGGGTAGGAATGTCAATACCCAGGGAATGTATATTTATCCTTGAATTAGAATCTAAAATAACAAAAAGCTGCCTACAATGGTCTTAAAATTGTTAGACCTTTGCCTTGTAACTACTTGATCTTCCATCTACACGGTACTTTGGCTGATATACACAATGTACTACAGAATGTTTGCATCCCCCTTGTCCTGGATGTTCATCAGTGATATGCAAAACTTTATCTTACCTTAAAAAAAAACACTATTATGTACAGAATAGATTTACATCTATACTACATATTCTATCCTAAATCTTTGCCTTGTAGACAGATGTTCCAATGCGTTTATGTTGGCTCCAGTGGTCACTTGTAAATAAGTACAGATGCACATCTTAGGTGAAAGGAGGCTGGTAAAAGAGGTGCAGTTTCTGTGTATCCCATCACTGTAGGTTCAAGAAGAAAGGACATATCAGCTGTAAGTAAAACCCAATAATTCTGATGGATACAGTTGCATGTATTATCAAGACTTCTAATGAACTTAATCATATCAGATCATATTTTAATTTCCAACCTGTTCAACCAGTTCTGGTCGTGTGCTTTTGCAAGACATTACAAGTGCAAGTAATGCCTTAGCATTACTTACACTTCAAGTCTTGTATATCAAACTAAATCATCTAAATAATTCTGTATTACTACAATATGGAATGAGTGCTGCACTTATTTGGGAGACTTCTGACATCAAATGTGGTTGGACCTACTGAGAATAATTTAAACAAATGACATATTTTTCCTTAGTCAAAATTGTCTTGGGTTGGATGTTCACCAGCTCAAACACATATGCATCCTATTCATCTGGCAAATAATCAAATAATTAAATCCAATATACCTCATATAAATTCTTTTGTGCAATATCTACTGTATTTTGGAATGACATGTGTGGGCTCACATGCCCACGGGCACAGAGAAGAATTTCTCTTAAATTGTGAACCCTGACCCACATGCCATTCTGTCTTATCTTTTACTATCTTTTGTCTATTGCCTTGTATGTGTATCTTCTTATCCTTTTAAATGGTCAAATAAATGGTAACAATAATAATAATGATAATAAAAACTTGGTTGTGTTCTTTGTTTACCTGACTGCTAAAGAAATCATGAAAGCTTGTAGATAAATAAATGAGCGAGTCATCCATCTCCAGGCCACACAGAACTCCAGTCTCAAAATGGAAAAATCTCATGGTAGCATTCTGGCAGTATCTTCTCTATGTGATGTAAAAAAAAATTACAACATTTAATAGCCAATCATTTTCAAAACTGATTTATAAATGGGATAAAACAATACACTTGCTCAATGGGATATATCAACAGGAAAAGAAAAATTGCAATTATATTGATTGCTGTTGTTGTTGTTGACATTGAGGTGATAAACACTCAATACACTTGTTCAAACATGGAAACAAGCTCTGTTTTTTAAACAACTGCTCTCAAATCAGTTATCTGTTATGGATAATAGTGAACCCCCTCCCCATATATAAAAGCGGAAAGCAACAAATCAATGAAAAACAATAATCAAAGTATGCGTACATGTGCATAACAGAATAAATTACAGGTATTAAAAGAGTAATAAATTAAGTTAATGGTAAAGCCTGCCATGAGCTAGAAGCTGCCTTTCAACAAGGCTTTGAACAAAATGTAAACATTACACACGATGAAAACCCAAAAGAAATATACAAAGAAATCCCATAATATAAATGGAGTTACAATAAATACTGGTACAGAATAGAAATAAAATCTAACTCAAAAGAGAAGATGAAGAAAATATTGAGTAGAGAGCAACACAGGAATATAGATGGGTACTAAAGGAGAGTATCAAAGGAGGATGCAACCCATATTTCAGTGTGCTTTAAAGTGAATGGAGATGAAAAAGAAAAAGGTAGACAGTCAAAATGCACAAAGTACTACAGTTGCTCGAGATAAAGAACAATACATAGTACGGAAGAGACTACCCTTGGTAAACAAGACTTATTATCATCATGATTTAAAGTTTGAGCAAAATCAGACAATATTATGTTCAACAGTTGTCCAGCATGGGGATCATTTCAGTTGGCAACACCACCAGTATCTGTGGGGTCACATGGACAAATCTCCATATTTTGTGCACAAAATCGAACATTTTCTTCATTTCATGGAAAAATAAAAATTACTGTAATTTATTGAGTACAATAATTATGGTCACATCAATTTTGCAAGCATTTTGGGAAGAATTGTGTTAATTCCAGACTTCAAATTCCATCAATTAGGTCTTGAATTATTATGCAAAAATGAATGGAGAGTTATTCATGATGACATCACAGATGTTGGCAAGTTGCCAATTTGAGGATTCTCATAACAGGATACTTTCAAATTAAAACCTTTTGAACAGATTGTTAGATTTTCCTCAAACTTTCCATGTCCACCCTTTCTTTGTTCTTCTTCATTCACTTGAAAGCACACTTACATGTACATGTATGTCTGGTCTCCTTCTTCTTCAATATTAGACAGGTGTCCTGTTCTATTAAAAATCCTTGATACACGGTCAGGATGAAAAATGAATTTTTCGCGATGATGTGCATGGTGCATCGCATGTACATGTACATGCAGAATGCTTATAATGTTGCATCCTCTCTGGAAGTTTATTTATCCTATGCAAACTTTCTACACCATTTTCATACACAAAAAAATATATATATGTCTAGACTTCATAATCTATTCTAAATCTTGCCTGTAAGTATTCTGGTAGGTAAAAGGCTGATTTCCTTGTAAGTGTACCAGGGCAGTTCCAGCGGTTACTCCAGTGGTTACTTCTAAAAAAGACAAATGTACATTCTTGTATGAAAGGAGGCTTGCATAGAGTGCAGTTTCTGTGTAATGTTCAATCTCATCACTACAGTAAGTTCAAGAAGAATGACATGTCAGCTGTAAGTGAAACATAATCATTTTGATGGTTCCAAGCATAAACCATCATAATATTTAATAAACTGCATTTGGAAGGAGAGACAAGTTTTAATTGCAGAGACTTTGTTTGTATGTGTACATGTAATAGCAAATGTGTTGACCTACTGAGAACATTTTGATTTGAGAATGACACACCTTTTTCCTAGGACCCTGTCAAACTGTCTAAGGCTTAGTCTTCAAAGTTTTAAACATATACATGTAGGCATCCTATTTATCATTTGAAGAGTGGATTAATCATATTCAAAATACCTCACAGAAATTCTGAAATTGCCTTGTGTTGTTTTTTACTTACCTGAATGTTAAAGCATAAATGTTTGTAAGCAAATACATGTAATTCATCTGAGCCATCCTCTTCAGTCCACACAGAACTCTAGTCTCAAGAATGGAAAATCTCATGGTAGCTTCCTGGCAGTAGCTTCTCTGTAATTTAGAATATATGTATGCACAAATTTCTACAGCAAATCAAAATAATTTTTTCTTTTTCAATGTAAAGTCCAATGTATTCAAATAAAAAAAAATGATATAAAGTGATAAAAATTCATTACATAGTTAAAACTGATTATAAAGGATTTACAAAGGGTAAACTATCTGAGAGAACATGGGGCACTACTAGAAGAAACTTACAGAAAATTGTATCATGTCATCTTTGCGTGGAATAATTCCTACAGGTACATTGTAACTTGTCCCAATTCTACCTTTTGACCTTCACACATGACTTTGACTAAAAATGATATGGCTATGTTTTTTTAAACATATGCCAAATGTGTCACCTTTAGGGTGAAAAATGAAACTATGATTTACATGCTTCAAACATGGATTTAAGTAACAACAGTATTCATATTTTGTGGAACCCAAATTTCGGAGCTTAATCTTTCTCTGTATTCATTTGACAATTAAAACACTGAGAATTTTACAATTTTTCAGCAAGTAATAGCATATATATCTGGGTTTTGAAACTCATTTGTCACAAACAACATCAACAATATACATTAATCTTTAAGGATATGTTTCAGAGATTGTTCATGCCAAATTTTGAGTTCCTCATTGGATAATAAAAATTTCAGGTCACTTAGAAATTGAAAATTATCCGTAATTTGGGGTTTTGAAACTGAAAAGTTTATTTTTTCATATAGAAGGATAGATTCAGGTAAGCTAAAACCTATTTCACTTTGAAGGCTAGTGATAAAGAATAGAAACATTAAAAAAAAAAATTGCATCGTCTGATAATGTGCTATTGGAACTCTGCACCTGTTTCAGATGTTACAGTCTGTTAACATTTGTCAATATTATAGCTTTTGTCACTTTTATTGTTAATTTAGTTTTATTTCATTGGCCTAATAATTCACCGTTTGCTTACAGCAAAATATTCCAACAAAATATCATGCTAAACATGAATGCACATTCAGTTAGCACATGTGCATATAAATGAGGTTGCCTCTAGCACCTTGATTTCTCCAAAATGCATACCAACATTCCACTAAAATGAGTAAGTGATGTAAGTTTGGAGTGTATGTACATGTACCTGATGGATTATTAAACACATGCCCCTTTAGTGTTTTTTAAAAGAAAATGTGCACACACACATGTAGACATGATGTTAACAGGCATATATCAATTAAATAACTTTTTTTCTCTATCATTTATGAGTGATTTCGATCTTTAATTGTAATTTTGTATTTCATTATTGTATTTCATTATTTCATGTCATTCTATATAATGATAAGTCACTTGGACTCGAAAAGAAGACCTTCAGGTTATAGTTAGATAAACTTTTTCCTTCTGCGGCATCCATGACTCTCCTTATATTCTGTATTGTGTTGTATTCTGTTTCCTGTGGTGCCTTCACCCCATTGAGATAAGTTCTGTACTAATGCCTATTGAATCTGCTTAGGTTTGATCGTCTTGCCTTTTTTTTTTAATTGGGTGAAGATAAATTATCACAATACATCTACATTCCAGTATAATATAATAAAAATAAAATACAAATAAAATTTGAAACACTAAAATATCCCACCACCTGTTTATTCGTATTAACAAGGGGACTGTACTGTATTCCTTATTACAGGATGTTAATTATGGTATATACATGCAGTTTGTTGGAATATTCTCTTGCCAGATATTCTATTGGGATATTTTTTCAAAATATTACAAGGGTATGTCATAAAGTATTATTTGTAAGTCCTTTTCAGAATAAAACCTATGGATCTACCAGACTTTTGCAGTGGATTATTGAGGGACAGTGTTTTAATTGAATTCTCTGACTTTAATCACGAGCAATTCCAAAATCTTTAACAGTTAAGTTATCTTAATCAAATATCCATAGAAATTAGTATTCTTGAATATAATTTTTTAATCTAATTTCAGAATTGTCCCCCTCATTACATCCGACTTCCATTGATTTCTAATCTAAGAAATTCTGAGTGGCTGTATTAACTTCCATCTGGTAAATTATGCAGATGATCTTCAAAGCATTTAATTAGGAATCATTTCTAGATCTACATGTACATGTACATGATGATACATTATAGATATCATACATGTATATCATTAGACTGTACATAAGGCCTTCTTAGCTGCTTCTATAAGAAGCACTTATTTATTCAACTATAATAAATCTCAATGATGATTCTACAGTTTATTTCATTATTTCACTTTCACTTTAATTTTTGTGAGCCTTTTCAGTGTAATTCATCTCATTACAGTTATACTGAAATTGTAGGATAGTATTGTATGCATGATATGCCTTGTAATTTGCATCAAAAGTACATGTAAATACATGTAACTGACAGTTCACATACAGTTCACATGTAGTAGTACAAGTGTATATGACTTTTCCCTGAATTACAATTGTTCCCCCAATTTTTAGGGTGAAAATTGTCTTTTCCCCATTTTACCTCAAATTTGAGGGAAACAGCTTGCTACTAGTGCTTTACAAATATTTGCATCACATACTCCATGGTGTGTGGACTGGGAGTATTTCAGCTTTGTGATTTGTTGCCGGCAAAATAGTTATAACTGACCAAGTACAATCTAGACACAGTTTATTGACTAAAAATGGCCCTTGACATTGAATTTGTGACCTGAAATTCCTTTCACATAATCTTTGATACTTGATATTGTCATCATTAAAATTGATTTCTTTTCAAATGCGGGGAACATTTTTGCAATATTATTTGAGATTACGACCTCAAATGATCTTTGACCTTGACTTCTGACCTAAAAATTCCTTCCACAGAATCTCCAATACTTAATAAGCCTTGTGTACCAGTTTCATGAAAACTTAACACTTTTGAAATGAGGGGGACAAATTAAAACTTAACAATGCGCTTAAGGTTTTGCAACATAATTTAAGTTTATTGACCTCAAATGACCTTTGACCTTGACTATGTTACCTGAAATTTATTTCACAGAATTTCCGATACTTGATAAGCCTTGTGTACCACTTTCATGAAAATTGAACAAAACCTTTGGAATGAGAGCACAATCTAACAGTTATGCGCCTGTCAATCGTTTCTCTGGCCCCCGGGTACCCGGGCACTCAGGCACTACCGGGAACATCAGCCCCTCTAAGCTGACAAACCCCCGCCAACTTCTCCCGTCAGGCAGGGCATCTTCGGCGGCGAATTCCCGACGAAGTCCTTGCCCCAATACCACGGGGGGAATTTCTCAAATCGTGGACAAATCCCGGCCCCCATACTTCTGATGTCGGGAGAAAGTACCCTTAATAATACAAGAAATTTTATAGTAATATGAAAAACAATATCTCATCAATATCAAAACATAATTTCTTCTAAACCGTATACCCGTTCGATATATGATACAGGTACGGTAATAATAATGTAAGGCAATTGTAGGCCTACCTGACAAATTCAAACCATGAGGCAAGAAATTCCCGGCCCAAATGAACACCATCGAGCCACCGCCGCAACCCCGTACATGGTCCCTACCAGGCCACTCAAGCCACCACTGCAATGTCGTACATGGTCCCCGTCCGGCAGGGATGTCTGCACTCGAGCCACCGCCACAACCCCATACATATTCTCCGCCGGCAGGGACGTCTGCCTGCACAACCCCTGACGATATACAGTGAGTACCCCAGGGCCGCCCAGTAGTGCCCTGGTACCCAGGGGATCAAGAAACAACTGACAGGCGCATTAGGTCTAACTTAGAATGTCCCCGTCAGAAAAGCGACTCCTACCTAACTGTTACTGTTAACTCAGATCTAACTTTAAAGTTTAACGTTAGATCGAACGTTAGATTCTAGTGACTCTCACTGAGTCTAGTCTATCTCACTTTTGCTACACAGGGGAGTCAAAAATTGGATAAAATTTCCCAAACAGAAGTTCTCTGCACTGTATACACGAATGCAAGATTGAAGCCTGGTGGGGGAAAAAAAAAAACCAACCTATCTAGCAAGCCCTAGCTGTGTAGTTATTCTGGGGCTTTGCCCTTACTATGGCTTTTCCTTCCCCACAGTTCAGGGGAGCTTGCTAGATGAATTACTGGTCTACAAACTGAGCAGCATCACTCATAATACAAACATCTAAATTGATGAGTTATAGATTACTTACCAAGTTTGTTGGTCTGAACTTGAAGAAAAATAGGACTCAAAACAAAATAATGGTGAAATTCGTCATTTTCCTGAAGTAATCTCCATCTTTATCAGGAAAATACTGAAAGCAGGAACCATCAGTTTACTCCCTTTGAAATGTGGGATCAAGCTGCATCAGCTGCATATGCTTTGTACACAAACTATTCGCAACTGACCGATAGAGGGCAACATTTAAACTTCAAGAAAATATCTTTCTCTTCAAAAAGGTTTCAAACATTAAATAAGGGAGTAAAACAGTTTGAAACCTATGAAAAGTAAATATTTGGCATATGTTTTCATTTTAAAGAAGAATTTAAGCAAAAGAAAAGGAGATGAATAGTCTTATTGAGTGGATGAATTGACCCTTACTCTGGTTCAGAAATGCAACCTCCCATTGACTGCACACATACTCTCTGGAGATGCCTTTTAATTTCACCCGGTAATATTTTGAATTTTAAAGCTTTTTTCCCTTTTAAATCAATATAAAGCGCAGAAGGATTATGAGATAATAATTTTTTGGTACCTGCCCATGACTTATTCTAAAATTATAGGAAATTATGAAGGAATCAAGAAATTAGATTTTGGTTCAGAAATGCATATTTTAGAGATGACCAATTCACCCTCAAATTTGAAAAAATCAATTAAAAATCAATTATAGCGTTATATGAAGCAAAACTGATAATATATTATACTAATAGTATATTCTTTGTTATAAACAACCTAAAATCTCGAAAAACCCCTCCAAATGTTGATAAAGGCATTTGGCAATAATTGGATGGTAACATCAATTTTTACTTTAATGACATGTTAACCCAACCCAAGTTCATTCCTGTCTTTCTGGAAATTTTGTAATATCTTCAAAACGACATCATAGATTGAAAAACTAGTAAAATGATCAGAAAGGAAATGAAAAGCTCGTTCTATCTCTCTAGGTGAATCAGAAAATGGTTAAGGAACAAAAAAGTTATGTGGCTTTCAATAAAATTGTGGTTCAGAAGTGCATGTTAAAGAGAGAGAGAGAGAGAGAGAGAGAGAGAGAGAGAGAGAGAGGAAAAACAGGTGCCGTGTCTATTTTTTTTTATTCGACCTTTATCTCTAACCCATGGATCTTGACCTTTGATCTTATGACAGTTGTCTCATTGAAATGATTTATGAAATCTTTGCGAATCATACTGACTTTTTGACTTCTTCCCGGGGTGAGATTCCCTTTCGATTCTAAAGACCAGTTCATCAGCCTGAGTCATGATATTTCCAGAGAAATACCCTGAGAACAATCAGAATTCGCATTATTGGGTTTTTTCTGTTTCTCGTTCAGGCGCCCACTTCCTTCTTTTCAAGCTACATGACTTTCAAGGGACGCGACATTAAAGGTGAAGCAGGGTCAGTGGTAGCAAAAGTTTTCTTTTCTCCCCCCCCCCCCCCCATGCCCAATGGAAAAAAAAAATCTGGATGCACCGCTGTCAGTGTACGACAGTAATGGTGAAAAGTTATTTGATGTATAATGATTTTGTCCTGTCGAACAAAATGTTTGAATCTGCAGAAACAAGTTTGGCTCGATGATTTTTTTTTCTTTGAGGGGGTGGGGCGGACTGACACAAAAATTATCTAGGGGATTTCGCTTTGACCGGCCCATTCGACTTATCAACCTGCATTCTGACCACAAATTGACCAGCCCTTGAACTAAAATGTTACTCTCCAAACGTCCCGCGGCCAATCAGCCTTGTAGGTATAATGTATAAGCATCACAACCCCAGTGGCGTATCCAGCAGAGAGATGGGCCGAGTAGACCCCCATTCAATAATTACTGAACTGAGATGTTTATCTTTTAATACAGAATTCGTATTGCCAAGTTGTTTTGTCAATAGAGCTTTCATTTAAAATTCCTTTATAAATACGGAAAATCTCTTCCACTGTAAATGATTATGAAATCAAAATCATCATTCGTATTATAACTGACCCCTTTTCTCTCTTTTTTTTTTTGTATTCTGTTGGTGTGGGGGTGGTGGTAAGCTCGGTTATTGCAGTTACGTCGGATAAAGGTCGAGTTGCTTGATTTTTTTTTTTCGTTCAGACCTGCAGTACCTAATTTTCATATTTCATTTTGATAGCGGGGGAGAGTTTATGCAACAGCTGCTATAATAAACAAGAAGCACAAACTTCTTTCCCAAGTTTACATGGTTATGGCATAACTCCGTTCACCTGTTCGTAATCCTTTGAACCCCAGTCAGACCACTAGAGACTGATACTACGACGACAGGTTGAACACAACAATTACAACGAGTGTACGTCCGAGAATCAGTCTTTTTGCAATCGGTTTAATAGCTGTTTGGCGTTGTGACTGGGGTATTCTGATGAAAACAAAGTGACATTTTGGAAGACTGGAACGCGGTTATGTTTTTAGAACACCGAACAGCATGACTTCAAGTTACGATCAATATACTTCAGGTAGAAAAGCGTACTTAAGGAGTGGACTAAGAGAGAGAGAGAAAAAAAAATAAAGAAAGAGAGAGAGAAGAGAAATAATAATGATGATGATGATTATAATAATAATGATAATGATGATAATAATAGTGATAATAATGATGAGGAGGGGAGGAGGAGGAGGAGGAGGAGAAGGAGAAGAAGAAGAAGAAGAAGAAGAAGAAGAAGAAGAAGAAGAAGAAGAAGAAGAAGAAGAAAAGAAAAGAAAAAGAAGAAGGCTATTGATTTGTTTTCCTGACTAAACTATTAATTAATGTGTAATTCATCCCCCCCCCCCCCTTTTCCTTTATATAAACGGTTCTCCTGTCTTTAAGTATTAGTGAATGGCAGAGCGCACAAAATGTGTTGACTATGTAGTTTGCGCTTTTGTTTTAAGCAGGATATTCAGCCAACGTTTTAACGACTGGATTTAAACGGATAAATCGCAGTAGAACAATCAAGCTGTGACCATTTATTAATCCGCTTCGGTTTTCAGCAACACGCACAGTCAACCGATCGAGCTTAAAAACAACTATAACGCAGTTTGAGCCAGAACGCGGGACGGTCAGTCACAAAAACTTGGCAAAAGTACCTACTTTTTAATACTCGGCAGGCCTATACACAAGAGCTATTAGTATTAGTAGAGTATCTGTGATTTCAGGACAAATTGTTCTACTGGCTTGAGTAGCTTTTTAAGAAAAAGTACAATTTTCATGGCTGTGGAAAGGAATAATCGGAATTAATATTTTTCTGGTGTCTAGCAGGGATGTTTTGTTGAAGATTTCGCATTTCTACGAGGAGGAGGGAAGAAGCACAAGAGAAGGGGGAGTAGCATTTGGGACGGAGGTTTCTGAACATTTTGCTTGCACTCACAGGCTTGAAACTGGTAGGATGGAGCCACTAAAATTTGCGTGCCTATTATGTTTTGGAACCTTAATATGCGTGTCCACATTAGTAAGTTTTTCACTGCAAAATTTTGAGCATATTATGAGCGAAGTCTATAAAGTTCACTGAATTCATGTATGAGCTATAATATATAGTATGTGATATATTGTATAGTGTATGTTATGATTATATTATAGCATGTATTAATATCATATCTTTTAAATTATTTATTACATAATACATGTATAACATTTATATATCATTCATCAGTATGACATGCATTTTCAAAGTGGCTTTTACTTGTAATACATATTACTTAAATATTTTACCGTAACGTTATGAAATTCCTATAAAACAAAAACATTTCCACTTGTATATCGCTCAATAGAACACTGATGGGCATTCCAGCAATTAATAAATTTGGTTTATTGCCATTTTGGCCCGTGATCTTTATGCTCATTAATAATCCGGAATCCTTTAGAAGGTACTGTCGGTATTAACGAACATGCACTGTTTCTTATTAAGCATGAGTTAAACTCTCTAGGACATTTTGTAGGGATTTTAGGCACTTTAAATCTCTGGGAGCAGGATGCCTATTTATTGCATACAAGCCTCGGTTTATTTTCGTATGTTTCATGTAGACTGACTACCTCTGAAAATTATAATTGAAAAGGTGAGGGAATGTGGAAAGAGTGCATCAAATTGGTAAAATGCGACAGTACTGCTCAGTTAATGTGATTCAGCTTTCATGACACACCTTGTCCTTTTCTGCAAAGTTACAGGGATATACCATTTGAGTATTACAATAAGTCTAAAATGATATACTCTGTATCAAAGAAAGCTTTCAGTAGTAAATTTATAGGAAATACAAAATACAGTCAGAATCACAGTATGTATTTTGATGAAAAAAAATCAGTAGAACAAACATTATCATTAGATACAGGAAGAGAAAAAAGGGGGTGAAAAGATGAATAAACTTAAAGGTGGGAGGGGTAAAGAACTTTATTGCGGTAAAGGAACAACCCGGTGTGTTATCTGTGAAGTTTGATATCTTTTCCATATACTGTGCATGTTTTATTGAAAATGTTTATCACGCGACTCATGAAAAAAGTGACGCATTTCGAAACAAAGCAGGAACTCATTAAGAAAGTAAGATTCGAAAAAAGAAAAACATTGCAAACTAGGTCATGTACTTTGGAACATGCATGCCCATAATACATTTCCTTTTGTATGTACGTTCTAAAATATAACAATCACTCCCATGGTGTTACTCGTATTTTATTACATTAGATAACAATTCATATAATGTTAAATTTTTCAAACCGAGAACATGATTCCATTAAAGAACGTGTGGAAACCCCTGCAAAATGTCGATGCTAATGTCGATTTGATTTTGATGAGAAGAATTAACCTTATATATTTAAGTTAACTTCAGAAAGTCCAAACGAAATTGTCAGGTGCTTGAAATGAAACACAAGTAGTTTCACGATGACTAAAATTGCCAGCTGAACTTCTTTCTGCCTGCCCACGCTTGGCTTACCTGGAAAAGAAACCGATGGCCAGGGAAGTTGTTTTTTGAGTGAATCATATTTCAGCGACGATATTGCCCATGGAATGGGACTTGTATGGGAATGACATGATAAGGTCTATCAGCATGATCAGGATATACTGATACTTGATTTAACTCCTAGGGAATAAAAAAAAAAGGATAGCGAATGATGAATGTGAAGGATTTATTTCATCTTGAATATGCATGCCTATTCGACTAAGAGAAACTTATATAAAACGGTTTGAGGCCCACGTCTATAATAGTTGATTTATTTAACAATCAGTATACAGATGTCAACTTATTTGCGTATATTGCTACTAGTAATTATTTTACATGTTTTCCCCCTATATAAATATACGAGATACAATTCTGTATAAACCCTATAAAGAAATTGCAGAAGAGATTCGAAGCATAAGTGAAAAGTAGACCTCCCAATCGATTATCAAATTTGTCTGAGGTTTATCATGTTTATGATTCAAAGTTGTTGTCTTAATTGACCGAGGTTCGACCCCTCCGTCCCCTCAACCTCCTTAAGCACTTCAGGGGTAATTCCCCTCAATTTTTAAAGAAATTGTTGTATATCTTATGTGAGCACCTGATTACGAAAAGTGCATGTGCCCTCACAAAAAACCCCAACAACAACAACAACGACGACGCCCCCAAAATGCTCTTTGTAGGGAAATATTTTCCTTGCAATACCATCGAATAATTTGCATAAACCCAGTACACCTCCTTTCAACAGAATCCTTATGGGAAGCCTGCAATCATCGAACCTTATTCCCTCATCAGAATGTAGAAGATGTCTCCGGGCTGGCGCGATAACAAACATCGCCTCCCGACTTGAACTAAATCACGCGGAGAGAAGATCACCGGTGATAATTTTGGTCATAAGGTCACAGATTCATATTCCTAACTTTCGCAAATCTTTTTTGTAGATCTTACAGATCAGGGGCCATACATACTTGAGGGAGGAGGGGGGGGGGGGGGGGGGGGGAGTCAGCCACCAAACCCGTGCTCTCTTGATAGATTCATTCTGACATTCTTGAAAGAAATTTTTTTTTGGGGGGGAGGGGCTTGTCAAATATTTTTTGACATTGTGTCTTCCCCCCTTCTCTGACAGAATCCTGCATGAGTCTATCTGACAGATACTGATCCTTATATTGTGTTGAGAGTTTAATGTATATTGATGCATGTTTTGTTTTGGTTTGTTTGTTTTGTTGTGTGTTTTCCAGAAAATTTTACTTGCATTGCCACACTGTTGGCCATGTGTCCTGTAATTGTTAGTTATTTATTGGAGTCATGTAATTCTGCCACCATGCAAACATTTGTATATTTTCCAGTTCGTGGTACTACCCTATTATAAGTGATAAACGTTTCCATAAGTTTTCTACATCCATGTTGTGTGGTAACGTTTGAAACTTCTTTTTCATGTCTTTAGCTGTTTAGAAGAACTTTACAAAATCATTTTGAAGGCCAAGAGAGTACACTTCAATTCGGGCATACAAAACTCTCCTAACCCGAACAACCCTCCCTGTCACTTTCAGTCCGAGGACTTGAAGACCTCTGTCTGTCTGTGATATGACAGGCATCCACTCAGTATCATCATTTTAACACGGAATGGCTCTAATGCATGACTCAATTTGTCCAGGGATGTCCGGTCAATTTTATTTGCTGCAGATGGATATGCACCACGTTGCCTCTTAATTTTTCCCTCGTATGACAAACTTTTCCTTTCTCCGGCAATACCCACTTCTCACAAACTCTTCTTCTGATCCCATTTGTATGGTGGCCCTGAAGTACGCTCGACAACAGGTCATGTGCGACGTGAATTTCGCATCCCAGGTCCTGAATTTCGCATCACGGGTCGTGAACTTCGCACCCGAGGTCATGAATTTCTCGCCAAGGGTCGTGAATTTCACTACCCGCGATGCGAAATTCATGACCTGGGACGCGAAATTCACGACCCGCGATGCGAAATTCAGGAACCGCGGCGCGAACTTTGCATCCCAGTCGTGAAATTCACAACCCGTGGCGCGAAATTCATGACCTGGGATGCGAAGTTCACGATCCGCGATGCGAAATTCAGGACCTGGGATGCGAAATTCACGTCGCACATGACCTGTTGTCGAGCGTACATTTGAATTTCTCTCTCGAGCGTGCATCTCCTCTTTCTCCACTTTCTTGTCTCTCTCTCTCTCTCTCTCTCTCTCTCTCTCTCTCTCTTCCTCTCCCTCTCTCTCTCTTTCCCTCACTGCATTCCTTGCTCTTACACTATCTGTGACCCACACCTACCCTTTCTCTTCTTCTTCTTCTTCTTGTTCTACTTCTTATCTCTCATTCTCTTTCTGTCTATATATCCCTTTCTTTTTCTCCCTCAGTCTCTCATTCCCTTCCTCCATTCCCCTTTGCTCTCTCTTTCTTAAATGAGTTCAATGATTATGCCAGGGCTTCACTTGGATAAGCAGTCTAATTTTTTCCAAGGTAAAAAGAAGGTCATCCAATTTTATTTAGTCTATTATCACATTGTGTATCCAGCTCTGTATAGCATGTCAACCTCAGTTAGCTATAATTTTATCTTCCAATTCGTGTTTTTATAAATAGATTATTATATTCCACTTTTTTATGCGCAACCTTTGCTATTAAATAAATCAGGGTAAATTAATAATCAGTTTTGAAGGTAATAATGAGATTGTCATACGTAA
>JAPZVO010001298.1:0-19259 GCA_029962745.1 Echinometra lucunter | reverse complement strand
GATATATGCAAGGTATGATTATGATAGTGAAACAGTTTCGATTCCTTTTATGTGTGAACGTGCCCGAATCATAGCACACCAACTTATTTGTGTGACATATTCGCATTATCCATCTGCACTCACAGATATAGAACATGAAGCTCCGAGAATTATGGTGTCATCATTCCAACAGAATGTGCCAGCAGGGAAAAAATTAATAAATTTTTTTCCGGGGCTACTTTTTGAGCCCACCCGCCCAAATTTTCTACATTGTATTACAGTTTACACTGGACCCTTTGAGAATTACAGGGGCTCTTTTTTAGTTTTCCAGGGCTCTTTTTGGCATTTCGGGGGGGGGGGGGAATTTGCCCCGAGCCCCCGTGTATATTTTTCCTTGGAATGTGGTAAACGTGCCCTTTAGTTGACGGTGCTCTACTGTGGAATAGCCTACCCCCCTCACTTTGAAATACCCAGAGTAAGAATGCATTCTGTTCTCAGTATTTGAAATGGTGTTCTTCTGGGTAATAACTTCCCCCACTCTTTGCGGGATACAGAGTAAGACTGTAATTTGTATTCAAGATCAGTAGATGAAACAGAGTTGTTCAATATTGTTCATGAGTGGAAAAACACTAAATCCAACCTGGTCACTTATATCAGATTATTACATGAACATGTTGATTTACGTAGTATAGAATAGAATAATGTTTAAGTTAATTAAGTTCGTAAGTACTTATAATACTTGACCTGGTAATTTTATTTCGTTCGTCTCGAGAGGAGACTAATTGAGATCCCGCCTCATGCGTGCGCACTCATTTTATCGCTTCGTACGCTGCATAACAGGTTCAAATACCTGTTGCACTCTTCAGAAAAATCGTCTTTTCTTCGGAAATACGTCATATTTTTTACAATATCGACTTTGCATAATTATTTTCAGGAGTTACAGAAGACTAGGTAACATTTACTCGATATTTGGACTCGTATTTTTATGATTCTATCATGAATTCGAGCAGCGCTCGTGATCAGGAGACTGCGGGTTTTGCTGCGTCTCCCACCATATCGGGACCCCCTTCGGCCCCCGAGACTCCGGCGGCGATGCTCCACTATGGGTCTAAGCACCCCACGAGCACATCTATCGCCAAACACCCCGCAAGTCATGAGCCCAAGAGTTCCGCGGGCGGGAAGAAGGTTGATAAGCGAGCTGTGAAGAAGCCTGATAAAGTAAAGAAGAAAAACACAGATGGCAAGAGCAGCTCTTCAACTTCCGAACAAAATGTGACAGATGTTGACAGTCGACTAAACAGACTAGAATCTATGCTTAATCGTGTCATTGGTGCTCTCCCACTGCCAGCAGGAGAGGTTTATGATCAGCACTACGCCGACCAAGCTCATGGTGAGTGCTTGAACGATGATAACATTAACCCGTTCCAACCATGCCAACAGTATGTCCAGCTGGGTGACGTTGAGCGTGATTATGAGGACTTCACTTCCCAAGAGAATGAAATGGAAACTTCAGCACATTTGGAATCTACACAGAAGGTGGTTCCCACGTTCGCAGCTAAGTTTGCTGCCCAACCTGATGAAGGGGCTCCTCTTGAAGAGGAAATAGCTAGCTCAACTAGATTTTTGATTAATAATAAGCTAGAGGAGAAAGTCCTTGAAGAAACTGGGATTAAGTACCTGCCACCTACATGACCTAGCAACTGCCCTTACTTGGATGTACCCAAAGTAAACCCTGTCATCTGGGAGAATCTGTCCGCTGCAACAAGAAGCAGAGACTTAAAACTAGCTAGGGTACAAAAATCCCTCACAAGGGGCTTGACGGCTTTCACTCGCTCTATCTCGTCAGTCAACCTTTCTGCCCCACAACAAGATGCATTGGCTTTATTGTCTAATGCAAATTATGAGGTAAATGCCCTGCGCAAGGAACAAATAAAGCCAGACATGAATGCTGCCTACAGTCACCTTTGTAAATCAACGGTCCCTGTCACAAAGTTCCTATTTGGAGACGACCTTGGAAAGCGAGTGAAGGACATGACTGAAGAACAGAAAGCTACAGGGCGAGTTGTTAAATCTTCTGAACCAGGTCGTGGCCGTTATCGAGCTCATGCCAACTACCACCCATACAGAGCAGGGGATTACTCCCGGCAGCGTCAGTACAGAGCCGCAGGGTGGTCTAACCCCAATTCTCGGCCTCAAGCAGGTACTTCTTACAGGCCTTTTTTGGACCGAAAGGGTCCCTCCAGGGGCCACAGACAGTCACAAAGCCCAGCGATGAAAAGACCACCGGCAGCTCAGGGCCGCTACCGAGAGAACCCCCAGCGGAAGTAGCTACCAGACTACCCCAAGAGGTAGGTGGCGATAATTCATTGTTTTGCACTTATGTTCAAGAAACTGCATGCACTGTTTATTCTGATCAAGCATCTCCAGTTGGAGGTCGACTGAAACAATTTTATAACAATTGGAAGAAAATCACGTCTGATCATACAATCCTTAGAGCTGTAAAGGGTTATAAGATAGACTTTGATAAAAGTCTACCACATCCACAAAGATTAGAATGTCGTCAATTCAAACGGAATAAATCAGAAACAGATCAAATATCTGTCGAACTTGAAAACCTTGAAAGGAAGAATGTGATAGAAAGAAGCCCATTCTTCACCAAAGGTGGTTATTTTTCTAATATTTTTACAAGGCCAAAGAAGAATGGCAGTCTCAGATTGATCCTGGATCTGTCAGATTTAAATGAGTATGTGGTAAAACAACATTTCAAGATGGATAATATCCATACTGTGACTTGTCTTTTGACAGAAAATTGTTATATGGCTTCAGTCGACCTCCAAGATGCTTACTACTCCATACCAATTCATGCTGAATTCCGAAAATACTTGCAATTTTATTGGCAAGGCCAACAGTGGCAATATAAAGCCCTGCCAAATGGGTTAACTTCAGCACCCAGATTATTCACAAAGATGTTGAAACCAGTATTTTCTTCTCTACGTGAGAGAGGACACATTGTACTAGGCTACCTCGATGATACAATACTTATTGGGGACTCAAAAGAGAAAGTTGAGTCTGCCATTAAGGCTACTACACAAGTCTTTTCGGATTTGGGGTATAAGGTTCATCCAAAGAAATCGATACTGCAACCAGTGCAAGAGCTCCAATTTTTGGGCTTTACTATCAATACAGTAGATATGACCATTAGACTCCCAGTAAAGAAAGCTCACAATGTCAGGGAGGAATGTGAAACATTGTTAAAACATCCAAGACCCACAATCAGACAGGTTGCTCATGTTATTGGAAAAATAGTTTCCACCTTCCCTGCAGTCCAGTATGGGCCACTGTTTTATAGAAACATGGAAAAGGAAAAAATACAAGCTCTAAAAAAGAATAAAGGACACTTTGATAGGAATATGGAGCTATCTAATGAGTCAAGACAAGAACTTGAATGGTGGATTCTCCACCTGGAAGAAGCATTTGCCCCTATTAAAAGGAAAAATCCAGAATTCGAAATCCGAACAGATGCTAGTGGTCACGGATGGGGTGCCACAAACATGCAAGTTCAAACTGGGGGAAGGTGGAACCCGTCCGAGAATGAAAAGGCGCAAAACAATGAAATCAACTATCTTGAAATTTTGGCCATTGACCTTGGGCTAAAATGTTTTCATAACAATACTCGTAATGCCCATATTTTGATCAGGTCTGATAACACAACAGCAGTATGCTATGTGAACAATATGGGGGGCATTAAATCACCAGATTGTAACAAGCTCTCTACAAAGATTTGGAAATGGTGCCTGGAACGAAATCTTTGGATTAGTGCTGCATACCTGCAGGCAGCCAAAATATTGAAGCAGATTATGAATCACGCAATTTCAATGACAGAACGGAATGGATGCTTAGCAAAAAAGCATACAGAAAAGTCACTCAAAGATTTGGCAAGCCTCAAATTGATATTTTTGCATCTAGGTTGAATGCACAAACACAGAGATATGTTTCATGGTTGCCAGATCCAAATGCAGAATCGATAGATGCATTCACACTAGACTGGGGAAAGCTTGATTTTTATGCCTTTCCTCCCTTCTGCTTGTTAGCCAGATGCATTCAAAAGATCAAGTCTGATAAAGCATCAGGCATCTTAGTTGTTCCATATTGGCCAACACAATCATGGTTTCCATGTCTTAATGGTATTCTTATGGAGGAGCCATTACTATTAAGGAGAGATATTAACCTGCTCACACAACCAATAACTAATTTACCACACCCCCTTTATGATCGCCTTGATCTTTTATGTTGCAGGGTAACCGGGGACCCTTCGAGAATATAGGATTAGATGATGGGATCACCAACGTGCTGATAGCATCATTGAAGAAGTCTACTCAGCGTCAGTATCAAGTTTATTGGACAAAGTGGATTAATTTTTGTGAAAAAAGGAAGAAAAGTCATCTTCAATCTTCAGTTAACTTTGTGTTAGAATTTTTAGCAGAGTTGTTTTATCAAGAAAAAGCTAGTTATAGTACGTTTAAATGCGGCAAGGAGCGCATTATCTTTGTATGTCACACTGGAAAACAGTGTTCATTCTGTGGGGACACAACCACTTATCTGCAGGTTTCTCAAAGGGACATTTAACTTCAGACCTCCACAGGCTAGATATAAAGACACTTGGGATGTTAGCATCGTATTAAAAAATCTACGCAAGCTGTCACCAGCGAAGACTTTAAGCTTAAAACAGCTCACACATAAACTTTGTTTATTGTTAGCTTTGATCTCTGCACAGAGGGTGCAAACTGATGTACATTTGTTGAACTTAGATAAGATGGAACTGAAACGAGTTCAGTGAGTTTTTACATTGATGAACTGCTTAAACAAAGCAGACCAGGTCACCATGGTCTCGCCATCAAGTTGAAAGCATATCCGCCAGACAGGAGGGTGTGCATCGTTAACTATCTACGAGCATACATTAAGAGGACTGAGAGCATCAGAGGATCAGAGCACCGCCTGTTCATTAGTTATACCAAACCATATGGTAAAGTATCATCACAGACCATATCACGATGGATTAAAGTGGCATTAACAGGTGCCGGAATCGACACCTCTGTGTACAAGTCACATTCTACTAGATCAGCTGCAACATCAGCAGCCAGCAGAGCAAGTGTGCCTGTCGCTAGCATCATGAAGCAGGCAGGATGGTCGAGGGAAAAGACTTTCCAGCAATTTTATAACAAGCCACTTGCTGACAGTGGAGAAACTGAATTCTCGCAAGCAATACTACAACAGTAGTACAGTTTGAGACAGCACAAGGTTTGTGCAAACACAATTTGTATATGTTCTATTGACATAAGCTGTCAAATCATTTATTTTCTAAGTACACTGTTCAGGTACTTGAATGCACATGTGTCTGTGTAGACAGTGCAACTCAAAATGTGTTCGCTGAGCTACAAAATCTCAATTAGTCTCCTCTCGAGACGAACGAAATAAAATTGAAAGCTCAAACGATAACTTACCAGTTTGAAGTTTGAGCTGAATTTTATGAGGGAGTTGAGTGAGGAGATTAATTGCCCTCCTCTCCCTCCCTTTAGATATAATAATTTCAATAGTCTGTTAGTATTCAAGCTAACGTTCGTTCGCATCAGCTGACAATTAAATAGCTGATATACCTTATCAGCTATCACATTTTGATGCTCCGAAGAATGAGTGCGCACGCATGAGGCGGGATCTCAATTAATCTCCTCACTCAACTCCCTCATAAAATTCAGCTCAAACTTCAAACTGGTAAGTTATCGTTTGAGCTTTCAATTTAACAGAAAATTTGTAGTGGGTTGTGCTATTTTTGTAGTTTCCAGGCAAGTATATTTTGACATATCATATCCACACTTACTATTATAGGGAGGGGGGGGGGGGGGAAGGGACTTCCATTTTTCATAAACTTAGTCATTAAGTTTTCGTTTCCTTTCAATCCTGGTTGCAAACTATTATTTTTAGTCTCATTCCCCATTTTCTTATTTTCACCAAATGTTGTTTTATTTTGTTTGATGTATTGAGCTACTTTTATTTTGTTTGTCATGGCTGTTATCTTGTATGTATTTGTTTACAGGGCCCCCTGGAAAAAAAGTACTTGATTACTGACAGAGCCACCCTGTCAAAATAGATAAATAAATAAAGAATCTTAGTTTTTGACAGTCACCTAGCAGACTTAAGCAAATTCTTTTGGAAGTTTGATTCGCTGGCATGTAGTTTTCTAACGTGCAGTCATGCATTGCTGTGCACAAATAAATATTATAATAGCGTGATGCCTTTATTGCACGTTCTTTGAGATGGACTCTTTGACACCACTATGGTTATCATTTTTTTGCCTTCAAATCAGCTTGCTATAAAAATAAAATGCTTGAATGTTATCTGAAAATACTTACTCATTCCATGCATCGAACTGAATATGGCACCATGGGGTGTTTCACAAAGCTGTGCATAAAGATAACATGACTGTAAGAACGATTTAACTATGATTAGTGAAATGGAATGCCCAAAGTATTTTCCTGTTGTTTTAACAAAGTGTCACCGCAATTCCCATAATATTGAGTAATTTGTTGGCAAAAACTATACTTAACATTTGAAATTTTTCATTGAAGATATTTCAATTTTAGCTTATAATATGATTGGGAATCCCATTTGGCTTTCCATATTCATGTCATTTGTAAAGGCATGCATAACTTTGTGCACAACTTCGTGACACACCCCCCAGATTCCTTTGCTGCGGGTAATTATCGGTAAAGGTTAGTTGATGGTGTAGTTTACCTGACTATAAAGAAAGTTTGTGTGTGCTTATGAGGAACAATTTGGAGGCTACAAACTACAAAGGGACTTGGTAATGAGGGTGAATTCCTTAACAAAGGGCACTGGTAGATTGACTTGGTTTCAAAACCCAGACTTAGCAGTTACAAGACCATAGCTTACGTGAACCATTTTATCTCATGATGATGATGATGATGATCAATAGGATCGAACTTGATCGGTTCGGTTTCCTTGAATTCTCACTGTAGTAATTCAGTCACCATATAGTTGGGGGCATGGCTATCCCTGAATTAAAGTGAAAATAATTAACTAGCATACTTGGTAGACCTTAACGATCGTGGTTGACAAAGATGACGCACTTCTATGTTTAGCTTTAAGAATTGAGATGTAGCATTTAAACGTTTACTGTATTTTTGGATTTTGTTGATAGTCTCATTTTGCTTCTCAGTGGCAAACGTGACGATTTCTGTTCACTCAGCTCTTCCCTAAGGAGAAGGAAATGACTCAGGTTGCATATGATGTGTATAGCTGTACCACACTTAAAATCATCCTTACACATAATTCAGGGGAACACGGTATAAATGAACATGTTTATTTCTTTAAAACCTTTTAGTTGCTTTTAAAAATCTGAGCTACATGGCCCTACATGTAACACAGTGTAAATATGAAGCCCTGAAAATGCACTTCAAAGCATAACCATGTGCTTCACAAAAAATACAAACAAACAAACAAAACAAAACTAAACTACAAGAGACCGGAAATGCCAAACCTGTTTGCCTCATAGACTTCAGGGTTAGATAAAAGCATAGCCAGGTTGGAGTTCAACAATTTATCAAATCAAGCCTCCACAAAGTTACCGGATCCTTTTGAAGAATAAAATGTAAATTTGTAAAACTTTTGAAAACTATGTTTGATAGGATACAGTACAGAAGTGAAAATATAGACATTAACCACCTTAACAGAATAGAACATTAAAAAAGGGATTCACTGAAAATTGAGACGAAAAAAGTGTCGTAGACTATAATAATTACCAATACACAAAAATTAGGCAATTACCTTCACAATTTTGGTACGAGTATTGTCATCTGAATAATTATATGTGTGTTTGCTGGTGAAGTGAGGTGTAGTGTCTGGGGTAGATTGATTGGTGTCATTGGTCGGCGTCGATATCCGATTGGACTCTCGTTTCATATTGTGTCTTGGTGTGTTATTTTGACTGTTATGATGTCAGTGATATTGATTTGTCTCATGAGTGTCCCGGGAGGTTGAAGTGTGTGGTGCTAGTAGAATCTTGTTGTTCGGCTTGTTTTGTTAATCGTTCTAATAAAATCTGAATATTATCCGATAGGTCATCTTCTAAAACCAAAGCATTCTCATAAGAACTAGAAGCATATCAATTATGGTTTTTCGGAAATATGAGATTAGGGTTTGAAAACGGCCCTCTGAAATTATCACCTGCACAGCTGTGCTTAAGCTATACAACGCCAAAGCTGCACATACCCATTACTGTCAAACAAGAATCAAGTATTCATCGCATGTCATAATCCAGGTGAGGTGCTTGGCTAAAAATTAAGAAAATGTTATGGTTTGATATTAGGCTCCCTTGAGGAAATTTTGGCTGACCGAAACATTTTTCTTAAAAATGAAATGCGTCATTACTGTTTTAAGGTCGGTGCATGCATCTGCTGATATACCACCGACGTCATCAGGATTGCACTATAATGCCACCTGTTAAGAGTTTAGTTGTAGTTAACTGGCAGTTTTTCTGTACAGTTTAAATCGCAATCGTATTTAAACCGTAATCGTAATGAGCCTGCACGCTCATTGTGCATAAGAACAATAACTATAAAAGATTCAAACAAATTTTGAATTCATATCATATGATAACTTCTAACCTTAAAAAGGAGTTAAAAACAACAAATTTGTAATTGATCAAGATGTTTGCAACACACACAGTAAGCAGTTAAAAGTAAGCAGTTTAAAGCAACAAATTTGAAACTGACTACTTAGTTCAGCACTACAAAATTTAGCAAAACGTATTCGTCTTTCCATAGAATCGATATCTATATAAAGTGCTTCTTCATAGGATTGATGCTGAGGCATATGATCTTAAGAAATGGATGCATATTAAATTTTCTTGTCCTCTTGGGTGAACGTGAGAGAGGGTTGAATGCGCCACTCGAATCATTATAAGAAGAGGGTTTTATTGCTATTACTCCCCTGTTCACTGAACTTCATCTCTGCCAATCGAATACAGAGTATTCATCGAATGCCATAAACCAGATTGGGCCTTGGAATCAGGGGTGGGGAAGGGGGCAAGGATGGGCAGCCCCCAACCCCACCCCCTCCTCCCCTCCTTCCCCACCCTCCATGATTTCCAATGACTCCAAAAGTGCCACTTTTCAAATCCGATCAGCACCCTACTTTTCCTTTCAAAAAACAGGTAAGGCGTTTGAACCGCGGCCCGGCGCTCCCGGTGGCACAGGTCCCCCTCCTCAGATAGCCTGTTTTACGTCGGATTAGAGCCATATTTCCTTGTTAGAGTCCCCTTTTCTACATCTTTTCAGTACCCTTATTTCTTCTTTCAAGGACCTCTTTCCCTATCTTATAAGGGCCCTTCCACCTTCTGATAACTCTTTTAAAAAGGACCATGATAACTGTGGTACAACCAAAGTTTTACTACGAGAGACCTTGTTATACATGGTATACCGTCAAGTTGCCGTGGTTGTACCATCGTTATTCTGGTAGTTTTATCCATGTAAAATACCTGAAAGCTTAAAATGTCAGTAAAAAAAGGTATGTGGTCAGGTAGAAGCTAGTCCATACTCTGTCCCTTTTTCATTTCTTCCCCCTCCCCTTTCTGCTAACCTTGCTCATTAATTGCGTCGCACTCTCCACATAGCGCTCTACTCCACTAATTGCGCTATCCCCTAAAATCCACCTCTCGTCTCTCGATATTTGCGAGGGCGGGAAAAGAAAGCGACTGTCGCTGTTATGAACGTTGATGGTGTATTCTTAGCAGATCGAATGCGCGATATACAGTCCAGGCAGAGGACTACTAGAAGCATATTGAATTTGCCATCCACTATGCAGGATGTCAAAGGTGCAATGCTGCTCTTTACGGAATGCTAACTCCATAAAACTGCTCGCTTTCTACAAGGTTAACGACAAGCATTCTGCTGCCATAAATCAGGTGAGACGTTTGACGAATTTTATTTTAATTTAAAGTATAACAATGAAATGAACAGTCTACAGACAAGGTTAAAATCCTAATTACAGGCTGCGGCCCTTTTTCACCGTGGAGGTAATGCCCTTATCGAATGGAATGTATATTTTGCATTGGACCACAAAAAGAAAAATCAAGCAAACCTTTTAATCAACTGAAGGAACTGATTCTCGAATTCTGAAAGTTTAAATGATTAATCTTTCGATTAATTTCCTCCATGGCTACTACATGTATCTACCTCCCAATGAGAAAACTAAATCCCGCGAGCGCAATTTAAATACATAAACAACTAGCACGGCCCACAATCAGGCATTTCGCATATCGCACCACGCTGTATGATGTTTTATATTTAACTTATAAGAAAGAAACTTAAGATCACTTAATCGTCCAAATCATACATTAGCCATTAATACATGTTTAGGTCAGTTCACTGTTTCATCAGATTTTAATTATGTGTTTGGAGTTGATACAGACAGTTGTCATGATACATTTATAGATTTTATATTCTTTTAATTCTATTTTATTTTAAATTCTGTCATTCGATGCAAGTTTCGAAATTCTGAGTTAAACAGAAAGAATCCATCTCTGTATTTTAGTAAGAATGTAACTTTTTCATGCATTCATAAGACATTTAAAACATTACAAATTCAAGTTCATGAATGCCCGAATAAATGAGTTAGCAGATGTCCTTTGATGTGCCTGTTCAAGGGCTGCCAGGTTAGGGGGAATCAAGTGGGTACAGTGAGCCCCCCCCCCCCCCCTGCCAGTTTTAACCCTTGAAAAATGCCTCTTTTCAAACCTGTTCAGTGTCCCCTTTTTCTTCTTAGAAGGGACATTTTCTTTGTTAATAAGTCATTTTGGCCAGCTAATAAGTGCATTTTTATGCTTGAGATATTGCCCTTTTTAGAACCAACGAGAGCCCCCCTTTCTACATGTTCTATCTGCGCCAGTCCCCCGCCCCTCCTCTCAGTAAACTGGGCAGATTTTACATGACTGTTTTGAACAAAATTTGCTTTAATTGACAGACCAACATTGACAAACTGGGCTTAGGGGCTGTTGGGATTTTGATGTTTGTTTTGTTTGTTTTACCAGATGATCCGGGCATTCACCTCATGTACGGGTCTGATCAGTATTCAGGCTTGGTACACGTCAAGCTTGCAGACGGCAGTTTGGATGAAGTTTATTACTGGTCATTATCATTGCTATGGTGATTATCTTTGGTTGAACCATCAATTGCTCTTCAACCTTGAAACCGCTGTACCTCACTAATAATCTTTCTAATATTACTTACACATAAGCATAAAGTGCGAGGGGTACAAAATACCATAGAAGAATTGCTTGCAGGCTAAAAAAAAACTGTCTAGAAAAAACAATACAGTTCCCCACAAATCAATGAGCGTGAGGGAGGGTGAGAATGTTTGAGGATGTGTGCGCGCATTTCTGCGAGCGTTTGTGGGCTCATTCCTGACCGTATGATATAATACTTTCAAGCTGATCTACATAATGGTGATCAAATCATCACTGCATGATAATTTTTGGCATGACATTTATTGATATCCAAGGAGGCAAGGCCTTCCCAATTTTCTTCCGATTTACCATGTACTATTTTCAAAAACACTCTTCGCACAAAGACAACTGATTGTTATGGTTCCCTGTACTCGTTCTCTCTAAATCGAACAATAAAAAGGCGCTTGTCTTCAATTGTTTTTAAAATGAATAGCTTTGAAAATATATGAATGTTTGTTGTTGTTTTTAAAAAAAGAGTTTGATAAGTCTAAAATTTATCCTTCTATCCATTTCCTTTTCGACTGTACTCTATTCTCAGAACCCTGTATTTTGTCCAGTTCCAAATCTTACTAGGTCTAGTTTCCATGTGCATTTTCTCTTTCTTTTTATTATCTTTAGGTTCTCTCTCTCTCTCTCTCTCTCTCTGATAATACTGTTTGTCGTAACCTTTGCCATAATTTATTTGGTAATGCCATGTTGATTGCAATCTGCAGAGAATAGAAATAGGGAGAAGAGGACACATACATATCATGGGGGATTGGAGAAATCGAGAGAAGATGAAATACTACTACTTGGGAATTAACGATACTTAAGGAGTATATGTTGACAGCAATAATATTGCCAATGACCTGGCAAAGGTAAAAGATGTTTAAAGCTCAAAACAAAACATAACCCTCTATCCATCTTGCTTTCTTGCTTCATCTGTTTCTTGATTATCTTTGTTATTCCATACAAATAGACAGAAAAAAAGCATGCAAACCATCTTTTCTTTCCCTTTTTTTAAAGTGTGATGTTCACATTGTCTGCTCGGCTAGAAAAAATCAGTGAAGCCCTAAATAATAAGCTTGATCTATAATTATTCATCACACGAACTACCAATTATAACTTGGAATAAATCACATTTTGACTGATATATTTGCTATGCAACATCTCGTAGCTTCCTTTTCATGGTTTTAATATTTTGACAGTGCAGATAATGCATTAGAATTTCTTGAGGTTTCTGGTAAATAGTTGCAGAAGGGCCCTGATATTTTTATACTTCGTTTTTAAGATTAACTTTCATTGACTGCATAAAGGCAATAAAACTTTCCATAATACAACAGTACAAGTAACCGCAATATTCACCTAAAAGAGAATAAGGAGAGAAGGGGGTATAGGAGAAGCAGAGAGGGGGATAGGAGAAGGCGAGGAGAAAGGGATGGGGAAGGACAAGAGAAGAAGCAGGAAAGGACTGTGGTACATGAGAATTAAGAAGCACCAAGGCAATTATTGTTGACCAACAAAAACGGGATTGCAAAGATATTGAAGAAAGGGCGACAAAGGTTTTACATGTTATTGACAAGAAATATAAAGTCAAACTCAAACCATACGTTCATTCCTTAAACTTTTCTGGAAACCTTACATAATATAGTTGCCTGATATTGCAGTGCATTAAACATCTGCTGATATCTGTAGATACTAATTTATTTTCTTTTATTTTCTCTCAAGGTTGATACATCTAGGCAAACACCGAAAACACGTTAGTTCGGAGGGGCTATAACTACAAAGTAAGTACATCTTACTAAGTACCAGGCAAACATTGTGACTTTTAATAACTCGTATTTTCTATGTTGCATTTTCTTCACACAGAATGGTACTTCCTTTTCCAAAATTTTACCACTTTAATTACGCGGTTACTGGGTATCAGTTTTTGAGGTTTGGACAGATGTGTGCGGTGGGAGATATACTTTGATATAGAATTAAAATCCACTGCAAATTTTTCATTTTCTTAAAAGAAACATCTTTACCCATCACCTTTTCGCCCAGTTTTCATTGGTCCACATGAATCACAGAATGATCTTGTGATTGTTATTTGAATGGTTGATGAGGAAGAGTCTACCATGACTACATACCTGTGATTGGTCCGAAGAGAGTATGAATGGGCGTGGCAAGAACAATCCACGTGATCTCCCAGTCCAAACACATCGACAAAATTGAAGAAATCATCGTCCGTAGGATCATTTATAGCTGTGTAGACGGGACATCTTGTTGCTATAGCTACAGGCTACACGTCGAGAAGAACTACTGTTGCTGACTTGTCTTTCCTTTTTAGATTATCACCAACCAATGATATCCACATGGTAAGCAAACTATCGGGTATAATACAATCAATCCAGAAACTAATTCCAAAGCAGTCTGACCGATGCGTATTATTAGTACGGCTATGGGCCTTTGTATGTCAAATTTGCTTGTATAGGCACCTCCCTGTTTTCATTGTAATCTCAATGGTCGCTGGAAAAAAAAGCTTCAAATAATACCCGTTGAAAAGTGCCTTTAACAATGGACAAAAAAATTTTTTGTTGATAATCTATATAGGTGATTCTTATCCTGAGGGTAGTACATTTTGTTTCTATTTTAAATGAATAAAGAAGTGATAAATCGTATATAGCTCTCTAATATTATAAGAAAAATACACAGTTTCACTAGCTTTGTCATATACATAGCTTAGCAAAATCTGGTGCACCGACCAAAACGCGATTAGAACCAACCCAAATGCACAATGCTGTTGTACTATGGGAGTTTCTGGATGCGGTCTTTTTGTCATGTTTGTAGCACTCCTTTTAGCTGATCATTTCTTGGGTGGCCAGGGGCTTTTACTGATGGTTGGTGTATCTTCTTTGATATTTTTCCTCTTTATTTTGTTTGTTTCCTATCATCCAGTGAGCAAACTAATGTTCCTCGAAGAACCGCCTTTTTCTTCATTGTCTGTGCGTTGGCAATTAACCAAGATATCCAACCATGTTTAGCTGACGCTGAATTCCGATCCAGCATGGTGTCAACTTCATTGGCATCGGTTACCAACATTCTGGAGGGTAACCCAGAAGGGGGCGATCTAAGTACCCGGGGGTGTTGATCCTGGCCTCCTCCTTAGTCGACGGATCTTCAAGTTCAACTTTTGACGAAGGAAAAACGACTTCTGACCAAAGAATCAAATTCCTGACGAAGTTAATTTTGTTCGCCGACAAAGCGCCCTTTACAACGTCGTCGCTGTCGACGTTTTATGGGACGGAAGTTACGCCTCTAAACTCTCAGCACAGGTTGAAGTATCTGGTGAGTAACGCTACTGACTTGTGAATTCTGTTCAGATCAGTCATGGAAAAGTTTTTTGCTTTTCTAAAATGACCATAGATTATTGGGCACGTTTACTTTAGTTGTACAGTTGGAGTGCTGAATTGCCGATAATATAACAAATTAAAATGATATTAATCATTTCTTCGTTACTAAAATATCTGAACTCTATAATCATGATTTTATAATAATAATAATAATGACAATATTTATAACGCGCAAGCTTGGAGGGATTGTTTGACATGCCTCCTCGGTTAAACTCATACAATTGCTTTCAATTTTTTTCTTTAGCCCAAATTTCAAGAGCAAAATAGGTCTACTTTTTTGAGGGGGGGGGGGGTCATCTTGTCTCCTATGTATTTCTAACTCGGGCAAATAATGCTCATGGTGGGTATGAATGTTGGGGAAAATGTAAAACGTTATCAATTGGCTGGGCCCGCCATACCAAATTCTTTATCTATTTCGTGGTAGGTGGATACGAAGGTGCAACGGCCGTGTCAATTCTGGCAAGTGCCCGTAAGTTATGTGATTCTATCTTTTACAGTCAGCAAAAATACTTTAACAATATTATAATACTCTTTTGTACGCAGAAGTTTTAGGAAATTTCTTTGTTTTTATCAGTTCTTTAGTAGGAGGGTTAGATCAGTATGTAGGCATTTAGGCATAACACTTCCTAGTATTCATATTCTTCATTTAGGCACACGAATCCGGAAACGAAAAGTCTCAAGAAATTGTAAAGAGAACCTTCCCCTCCCCCCCCCCCGAAGACATTAACAAATGATGCATTATTAACTCTGGACCATGGAATTATCACAAATGAATGTTTGATCTGCGTTTAAAAAGAGAGACTGTAAGAGTGTGACTTTTTGCAAATAAAACTACTGTAGACAATAGTGCAGGAAGTTTCTGGGTATTTTGTTTGTTTGTTTATTTCTACGGTGGTTTTATATGGTGAGGATTTTTACACACGTTTTGAAATTTAGGACTGGCTGTCATAATTTTAATTTTGAAATGTTGTCGTGCTGCACTTTTGAAAAATGATGGGTTTGATTACGATAGGTTATCAGCGGGTCTCCGAGAAAACCTCTAGTGAAGGGTCAGTGTTCTTGAGTAACGAGACGATCACAAACCTTGGTCACGCACGATACTTGAAGGAACTTGCACTCTCCGGGAATTATTTGCTTTCCAATGGCTTTGTCGCTGACGCTTGCCGTCTTCCAGCCACTTACACCGACGAGACAAAGAACGACTACATGGAATTTATGGATGATTGGGGAACGGTAAAATATACCCTCTAAAAATAATAATTTATATCAGGTAATAATGATAATGATAGATGAATTAATCTATAAATAACAGTACGTCCCGAATGGGAGTAGAAGGCTTCATGGTACACCAAGTATTCTTTCTTGAAGATGAGTGTGGTCCTGAACATGGTGAATATGACGAGTTACGAGCTTTTATACAGGAAGATACTCTTATAAAAAGCAGTATAAGGCTATCATTTCAGACATGCCAGAGATCTAACAAATATTTCCATGTGAACCATACATCATCAATATTTTATTTTTCATTTCCATAAAGTGTTATAAAGATTACTAGAAGAAGAGTGATCATTTTTTTGTCTGTGTGAATTCATTTTCCTAAACAGCATGTTGTCAGTGAAGTTGCTCTTGGAGTCAAGGAAGGCGAAAACATGGAGGAAACACGATCATCTTTCGTTAATTACGCTTCCCAAAATGTGAGACATTCATTACTTGAATACGTTGCACTTGGTTTTATTTTTTCTTTTACTTTGGTTTAATTATTATGTAGTTGTATCTTCTCCTTTTTCTTCTACTTCTTCTTTTTCTTCTTCTTCTTCTTCTTCTTCTTCTTCTTCTTCTTCTTCTTCTTCTTCTTCTTCTTCTTCTTCTTCTTCTTCTTCATGTACGTTTGCCACGAAGAACAATTATGTATTACGATAGTATTACGAAAAAAAATGTAGGCCTTTTCTAGACGCCTTTACTGTAAAATTCATGGATTCTCTAACTGTGGAACTTAAGGATTGAGGCAAATAGGAATCAGAAAGATAAATAGTATAACTTCAGACCAGGGGGTGTTTCACTAAGATTGGCTAAAATCGCATTTAACTATGGCTGGCCATTCATGCTACTGTTTTCTTTCACCATGTATCTCTCAAAGTATTTGCAAATCAAGGTCACAAATCTGTAGAATTGACCATTTTTATAGTTCATTGATGGAGAAAACCAAAAATGTAAATCCTTCAAATTTGTGACAATCATTTGCGCATCCCTTTAGAGACTGATGGTGAAAGTTAAGAGCGATTTGAGTTCAATCTTAGTGTTTGTGAAACACCCAAGACCATGAAGACTAATAACATTTCCTTGTCCTTGTACAGGTTGAAGGTAGTATCAGTGCTTCTGGATCTTATGCTGGGTTCAGTGCATCTGTTTCGGTAGATATGGAATCTTTCAATAGTGCGATGGACAGCGGAACAAGCTTTGGCAAGACTTTCTCACAATACAAAATTGGAAGCGAGACATTGAACGGTAAGAACTTTAAAGTAGATATAAGAAGGGAATAAATGTCCATGAATTTGGTATCTATGCAAAGCATATGCTATTCATAAGGTGTTAATTCACATGGCAAATCACAAAAGTCTTCTTGCTCCTGGATATCCTTAACTGAAATGTCGAGATACCCTCCTCAGTCAGCCTGGAAAACCAGTCGCGGAACAAGTCCACTATGCGTGACGTCACCAAAGGGATTAGTATTTTTACATACCCGATGTTCCATACAAAACTTATGCAGAGAGAGAGAGATTTCTTGAGTTTTTTTTCCAAAGCCTGAAAAGTCAAATGATTCAGAACTCTATGATCAATGCTTTCCCTTCTCCTTATAGTTAATAGTGTGAATATCAATTATCTGGTTTAGAATTATGATATATGCATGCTAACAATGCGAAATTAATTGATATTTTTCACCATTATTTTTTGGTGTGCGTCCAATTTGGTGAGATTACGAGAGAGCTTGCTCTGAAAGTGGATCCGGCCAGCCGGTCGTACAGAAAGTGCATGCATGAAGAACGTAGGAAGCTCGTGTGTGTATAGTATAGCATGGTGTTACCGTGTGTAGCGTGTGTATAGCGCGTGTGTCGAAAACAAAAAAGTGCCAGCGAGCTTTGGTTGGTGGCTTGCATAAGCCAGCGCAATATCTATCAAGCCGCTCTCTGCAAAAACGTCCAGGCAGGAGTCGAATCACTCGCGGATGAATATCGTTCAACAACGACGTCGTCAGCTGGAGATCTCTGTATCAAGTTTGATATATTTTTGGAATGTTTTGCCGTTTTTTTAGACTTACTGCATCCTTTTGAGGCAGTCACACAATGAATGATAAGTATGATCATAGTTCTAGGAATTACTGATTCACATAATTGATCCTGCAGACCAACGAAACCCCATCTAACATTTACTATTCGTACGTGTAGGTTCGATGGTGATTGCACCTTGTTTTCCGAGACAGCAAACTCGCCTTAAAACTCTCCAAAAAGGAAACTGTGACCGTATGAAAAAAAATTCAGCTACTGAATATGTTGTTTTTTTTTTCTTCATTCAAATAAAACATAAAGTTTTTCAAATTATCCCATTTATGAATTTACAATGACAATCTAAGCTCGTCATAAGAAGGCACTTTTACATAGACACAGCATTGCCACTACTTCCACCGGCGCATGAAATCCCCTTTCGTGACGTCACCATTGAGGCCCTTGGTTTCTGTGTGCGACCCGGCGTTTCTGACTTCGAGATTTTGTTGAAGTTTAGTCGCTTAAATTCACCATTCTGAACTTTTTTGTGGTTGAACACCACTCAATATTATTTTGGGGGTTGATAGCTTTCCATTGATGTAATTATCTCAATATTTGTGATCGCTTTCTTATATCAACTTTAACATGCATATATTTTAAGAGCGCGATGTTTCTGTCTGTCATTCCTAATATGCGAACTTAAGATACTCGCTTGGAAAACAAAGCAGATTTTTTTTATGCTGTTACTTTTAATTTTGACTAGCAAGCAACATAGAAAATTTGATGCCTATATCATCCGGTATAATTCATGATATTACGTTACAAAGGTAAAACGCGAACTGAATAAATCTATATCGAGGAAGGAAGAGGCATTGACAAGGTGCAAAAGGAAAAATGAATGGAAATTTTCCTTTGAAAGAAATAAGAAATAAAGGCTACCACATTAAAAAAACCACTGTGTCGTAGTCGAGTGGCAAGAAATGCTGTTCTTGTCATTTTGGGTACTTCGATCCTTTACACCAAATTGGAGAGTGCTAAAGAAAAAAAGGACGATGACCGTAGGCCTTTGATTGAGCGTCAAATGCGAGAACAACTCGAACATTTAATTCATATTCCAATCGCTATCGTCAATAGGCAACTCTTCAGCCTTCTAGCAGAATGTCTAAATTGCCTTTAGAATCTTTTGAACATAATTCAGGAATGAAGTGGAAATGGTGCTAATTATCTTTACAATATGCTTTTCATCACCGGTAGCTTCATTTTCGTCAAATCATGTTCTTATCACATTCCTATGTTTCCACGTCCCGGGGGGATGTGTCTCATTGAAGCCTGTACATCATCCGCGTA
>JAPZVO010001297.1:0-13457 GCA_029962745.1 Echinometra lucunter | reverse complement strand
CAGGTCTTTTTAATGCACTGGTCACCCGCTTTAAAACTAGATCTTAGAAATTACACATGCATTACATGTCGTATGTTATAACCATTCTATAATAGTCCATTAGGTTCATTCTATTGACATCTATTTAATGTCTGTCTCAATTAATGTCATACTTCATTTACAGATCACTAGCATACATGTACTCGAAAGGAAATTTTTTATCATAAGGGGACTTGGTAACTAAAAAAAAAAAAAAATGAAGTTTATGGCCTCCATGCTGTCAAGGCATGTAATTATGTTATAAATGAAGCCCTGAAAATACAACTCAAACGCATCATCATGAGCTTTTTATAAATAAATAATAAAAAGTGAGCGAAATGCAAGGCCAGACTGTTTCCTCATAGACTGATGTTTAAGTGTACCCCAGTACGGTTTCATAAATGGCGGTATGTACATTATACACGTTGGCTTATATATCTTGACAGTTTTCTGGTTTTGAAAAATATTCCTGTGTGTTTGTTTATCCCTTCTATCCCCTCTGAACATCTTAACAAAGCTCACACATTAATATGCAAGAGTTGTTAAATCACAAAGTTATAAAATCATTTTGATATTTGTCTGAATTTACTCTCCGTCAATGGCAGATATTGCAGTCATGACAGTACATGTTCATGAAGTTTGACATTAATCAAATAGAAAATTGTACATTACTTTGTCACTTGCAGGGGACACAGTTTCCAAAATTGTAATCTTCAAAACATCAAGGTAAAACGTTGAAACCACTAAGATCAGATTTGATTGTTTAATCACTCTGCAGTGCTATATATACTGTGACAAAACTAAATTATTAGCTGAATTCAAAGGTTTCTAGATATTTTGTTTAATCACTCTGCAGTGCTATATATACTGTGACAAAACTAAATTATTAGCTGAATTCAAAGGTTTCTAGATATTTTCAAAAGCAACCCTGTGCATTAATAGCTTAAATAACCTCATTATTTACCTATTCCTTGTCAGATAACACACCATGTCCACGCAGAAGTTCCGCATTTCTGACAATTTAATGACTTGTTTCATTTGCCTGTTGGCGAGTATTTTCCTTCTTTTGTGAATTTTCTTCTGATGTGGTTTATGATGAAGTCAATGTATCCATACTTAAAAAGGTGTAAAAGAATAGGACAACTTGAAATAAATGAATAGGTATTAATATCTAAGAGTATGAATCAAACTGTTTGCACTCAAATAAAACCATACTAGGGTCCATGATAAAACCATGTCCTGACTTATAGCTGGTGAGCAGTGCTGCTGGTAAGCTTATTTAATTCAACTGAAATTCCAAATCAGCTTGAAGTTACCCTTTCGTAAATGTTATATTCTGTTTCATTGATGTTTATTAAATATGAAAAACTAACTGTTACTATTAACTTGGAAAGTCAAAGGTCCTGAATGTGTTACATCATTAACATGGATGTTGCTAGTCCTGGTGTGTTTCACCATTAGCAGGGATGTTGCTAGGTCCTGGATGTGAGTGATCATTAGCAGGGATGTTGCTAGGTCCAGGATGTGTTTCATCATCAGCAGGGATGTTGATAGGTCCTGGATGTGTTTTATCATTAGCGGGGTTGTTGCTAGGTCCTGGATGTGTTTCACCATAAGCAGGGATGTTGCCAGGGATATCGCTAGGTCCTGGATGTGTTTCACCATGTGTTTCAACATTAGCAGGGATGTTGCCAGGTCCTGGATGTGTTTCACCATTAGCAGGGATGTTGCTAGGTCCTGGATGTGTTTCACCATTAGCAGGGATGTTGCTGGGTCCTGGATGTGTTTTATCATTAGCAGGGATGTTGCTAGGTCCTGGATGTTTCGTTATCAGCAGGGATGTTCCATTATAAGCATTGATGTTCCTAGCACAAACCTCAGCAGGTAGAGATACATTAGTGACGACCTTGTTGGCGGCACAGCCTAACAAATGAGAATGAAAGTGGGGGAAAAAGTGATACATAATCTGATGGCAATATGAAAAGAAACCAATACAATTTTCAGTTTTATCCATCATTTTCTAGATTATTGCTTTTCAGAAATATATAACCAAGAATATGGCTTACATAATAATACCTCTCAACCTTTCGACCTTAGAACAGAAACAAATAAAAAAATGATGAAATGATTAATTGCCGTAAAATGTATTTGCCAAGATGAGTGAATGAACACAATATTTTTTTTTCTCGATTACGATTATTTTCGTGTTCAAAGTAACAGGAAGAATGAATACACAAGGGGTTAACATCACAGCATAACCCTTGTATATCATTATTACAGAGAAGTATATTTGCTTACCAATTGCTGATATGATACTGATGTGATCCTCGTCATCCTCGTCATCATCACTGTCATCTGAAAATGTGGTTTGTGTTGGGCCTATCATGATGACCACGTTGAGAACTTTCCCGTCCACCATCTATTCCTTCTTCTCAACCTTACTAGTGTTCCCTTTCTTATCTTTGGAGTGGGCTTTCTCTTGGATGACACATGAGGTCCAACATTAACATAGGCAGCCATCTCTTTTCCACTTGCCAAGTACATCAAAATGTTCTATTTTGGAAATAAAGATGGGAGAGAAAAACAGAGGTTTTCATCTCAGGTGACGAACCTTTCACAGAAAGTATATAGTCCTACACCTGAAGCTTGCCAACTTTACATCTATAGTTTTACTCTACGAATCATGAGCAAAAACAGTTTATGAAAAAGATTTATCCGCTGTTAACATTAAGATGACCAAATGAAATTAAGAAAAGAGCCGAGGGTGATTGATTTTTTTAATTAGATTATTTTAAAAAAACTCAACAAAGTAAATAGAGGACCTTACCTTTTCCCCATTTTCATATTTCACACCTTTCTGATAAAAGACCACACACTATGCAGACTCTGTGAAAGAAAGAAACAAAACATGTTCATAATTTTTTGACTGAACAATGAACAAGCCTACCTTTAGACTGTTGTTTATTCTTTACTGTGGTAAGAGAACAAAATGTATTTTTTTAAAATCCTCTTTGGGTGGATAAGATATCGAATTACTTTTATTACATCTTTAACAATTATAAGACCTCCCAATCTGCAAAGACATAATTATCAGATCCAGTGGTTTCACATTTTCTGGTGAACTGTTCCCATGAACACCCCTCCTCAGTCCAATTACATGCGTATTAGAAGTTCTGACCAAGGATAAGCTCTCACTCTGATGATTTAATTGGTCCAAGCCCTGTCATATTGAAAGAAAATATAGATTTACAGAATACAGATCTGTCTTCAAAAAGAGGGGTCAATCTGAAGTAGATGTTGAATTACTAAAGTAACTAAGACCTCCAGTAGGCCCTACAAAGTTTCAGCAATATCCATACATGTATTTTTTAAAAACCTAGTAATGCCAGAACTTAGAAGTTAATAAGCCTACAAGCTAGCAGATCTATGATTTGTTCATTATGCATGACTGTATAGCCTAGGTAACAGGGGCATGCAGTGTTGCCTCCGATCCCCCCAGAATTCTTAAGACTTTACATTCTTTACCAAAAAATTCCCCCCAAATCCCCCAAAGATTGCATCAAATCTCTCTATGCCCATCATTGGCTCCTTTGTTTAGATACTTTTGATACTTTTTTGTTTTAAACCCCTTTGTTGTTATACTTGCCCCCCCCCCCCCCCCGAAAAAAAATCTGCAGGGATCTAGACTACAGCCAGGTTATCATCGTCATTATCGTTATCATCAGTATTATTATCATCATTATCATCTTATATTATCATTCAATAGTACATGAATCACAATGATTTGGATTGTACGAGGCGTCTTACTCCTGAGTCTTACTCTTAGACAGATTATGAAACCATCCTCGAGGAAGCCATTATTCGCAATGTGCGGGACTACATGGATCGCTTGGGGGAAAAGTGATTTGTTTTTGTGTTTTTGCTTCGGTTCTAGGTTAAAAAGAACATATTATGGGCAGATCATCACACCTTCAATATAATAATACTTTAAAATGACATTCTACTTACTTCTACATCAGTGAAAACGATGAAAACGGGAATAATTCCTATTCAGTGCCAGTTCGTGAAACCACAGCTTCAAATGTAGAGAAGACATGTTGCATCTACGCGCATTAACGTAAAACCGCGCGCTGCTGTTCGGATTTCACGAAGTGGCACTCAGTTAAGAGTGCCGGTTCGTGAAGTCCAAATTTCGCAGAATCGGGAATTTTTGGACACAGGTGATTTTTAACAATGCCTTTATCTCGAAAAATAATCAAGATCAGGAACTGAAATTTGGTGAACATGTAGATTTTTACATTGCCTTTCATAATATGTAAAAACCTCAAAACCCAAAATTTACACGTAAAATGGTTATTGTGCCGGTTCGTGATATCGGCGACGATATTTAGATAGAGAATGTTTTCGGAAAGCTAACACAATATTCAGCAAGTGAGGTGAACAAATATAATTTAGAAGGAAAATATAATAGAGGCACACAATTGAACATGCCTCGTGGGCTTTATACAGTTGAATTTGTCGACGTTGGTCGTCGGCAATCGGAGGCAAAATTTGTCGGCAATCTGGCCTCTACACCCCCCCCCCCCCCCCCCCCATTAAAAAAAGTCTAGCGACGCCCCTGGGTATAAATATCAATAATTATGTAATCCGGGATGTAATCATAAATTGGCATAGGCCTACAAACCAACAGAAACTTCATATCATTGCACTTACCAAATTATGTCATTCAAAATAGTGTATATACCTACATATTTTAGGTCTATGCCTATGTAATTCTTTTTATAGCACAGAAAATGTGTATTTTGCATAAATTTTCATAAATTAACTCGAAGCACCTAAAGAGGTAATCAAATTGTGCACTGCGCAATTTAACAAATTTTGTTGTTTTGTTTTTTTTAATTGACAAGATTAATAGGAATGAGGCATAATTACACTTCTAGTGTTATCATTTCGTGTGGTATACTATTGATTTTATGTCTTATGCATTAAATGCCCATAAATTAGCATTTTTGAAAGGGATGCCAATTACCAATTTTGTGGCACTCAGAGCTTTTGATAATATAAACCCACATGCAAAAAAAAATGCGCTTTTGTGCAGTCCTGTCCCAAAAAAATTGTTAAGGGACCCCGACTACCAAAAATAATTTAAGCTACGACCCGTTTTTTTCTGAAAATTAGCAAATCATTCAAATCATAAATAATGTGTACCCCCCCCCCCCCAAAAAAAGTGTATATATATATATATAAGGGGAGTTGCCAAATTTCTTTCAATGTATATATGTAACAAAATATAGAAAGTTATTCTGCGGCCGGTTTGAATAGATTATCAATGGACAAGACGAATGTAGGAGAAAAAACTGTAGAGATGTGATTATTCCAATATTTCGGGCATAGCCCTTGTAAATATGGGTTGACGCACGGATAATGGCTAATAAAAGTCCCGGGAGCCATCTCAGATGTATTGACCAGTGTACACACATGCACCCGTCCAAGAAAACGCGTAAAAGGGGCTTTTTTTTCATGCGGGACGATAACGCTGACTTTCAACAAAAAACGGGGTGCTTTTAATTAATGTGGCCGAACGCGTTAAGGAGGTAATTTTCCATACCGGAGACAATATGTGAACGGAACATTTTGGGACATTTTCAGGGATTTCAGCCCGATTTCTTGTTTAGGGGAGTCATACTTTTAAACAAACCTGTTATAGGGGGTCAATCAAACCTGTTTAGAGGGTTTAGTTTCATGAGAAACCGTGCAAATTCCTCGTGAAGGGGTGTTTTTTCAATCGAAGTATGAAACCTGTTTAGGGGTACCCATGGACAACGCATACATGTGTGTGTACATCAATAATATCTGAGTGCCCCCCCCCCCCTCCCGGGATAAAAGTAGCCTGACAGGTTTTGGCATTGACCTATTTTGACTCAAAGGACAAGAAGGTCAATCCGCTGATGATTAATGGTCAGTCAAGGCTGTACGCAGGAATTCTATCCTAGGGAGGCAGGAATAATTACCGGTATATTCAATTTTGAGAGAACACGCAAGCGAGGTCCCGAGCTAAGCGACCGAGCGGGAGCTTTTGAATGATCTTGTGCATATTTTGGGGGGAAATAGGTAAAATTCTCAATAAATGGGTAAGGGAAAATATGAAAAAGTGAGGTTTCGAAAATTTCTAGGGGGAAAGCTCCCCCCCCCCCCCCCCTTTTTTTTTTTTTTTTTTTTTTTTTTTTTTTTGCATACGGCCATGGGGTCAATTAAGGCTAACGATTATAATGCAGTCCGAGGTGTGCCCCTTTCATATGGTGATTTTTAAAACCAGGCTTTTGGTAGGTTTATATTTTCACCAGCTTAAAGATTTTTTACAAAGTGGTCTGAAAGTGTACCCAATGAAAATCAAATATTGAAGGTATATCATTTAGTTTTAGTTTAGTGTAGTTTAGTTTAGTTTAGTTTAGTTAGTTGCGTTTAGTTTAGTTCGTTTATTTAGTTTTGTTTTGGTTTAATATAGTTTTACATTTTTTTTTTGTTTTTTGTTTGAGATTGTTTGTTTTGTTTTGTTTTGTCTGTTGTAATTCATCTGTTTTTATTCTATGAAAAAAAATGATAGGTCTACACATAGAGATGGAAACAAACATCTTGAAAACAACTAGGAATAAAAGGATGTCACAAAAAGCCTGAACATCATGTTAGCACCGGAAAATTTTAGCAGCAAGACCTGCAAACATGTCCCTCCGAGCTCCAGATCCAGCAAGCACAGACATTATGCTTATGAAGAGAATTTATATTTCCTTTGGATATATCTAATTCTTTTTATCATCTTTTTCATGCTTGATAAAATTCCTTATTCAGTGATTATTTTTTTCATTATACTTACACATTATAAATTATTTTGGGTAAAAAGAAATGTAATTCCTCATTTTACAAGCAAGTGACAAGCCTGAAAACTTCCACCATGTGCGACTTCTGAGTGGTACGCAAAAATGATGAAATGGTTAGTATAAATTGTTTAGAAAATGTGTTCTCCTGAAGTGTTTTCAATCAATCTTAATGAAATACATTATTTGACTTTTTTCGTAAATAGTATTGGTCAAATATGCTGCTTCTACTTATGACTCTGTGATTTTGGTGGTTGTAAATTTTGTTTTGCTTTAGCAGCCGATTCTTGGGCTGTGACCTGCTGATGTGCGGGTTTGTGTGCTCATGCTCAGCCGGAGCGCCTGGCTTCTGTACGTAGCGAGTTCGGTGGAGATTCCTTTCGACAGCTGCATACAGTTGCTGTATGATGATCATGGAATGTCAAAAATATGTGCTCCTTTTAAAGTCATTAGTCATGATTAGGAAAGCGAAACTTGATCTGTTATTTCTCATACTTCACCACCTTTCTCATGTGAATTGATCTAGATCTAGACTAGGCTTAGTAGTGCACGTAGCCAAACCTTAAAGTTTAGTCATGTTACTAGTCTGGAGTCTAACAGTTAATGTTGTATTAGTAGATCTACCAGCAAGCAGAACAGAACGCGGAAGTTCTTCGAACATTACACACTTCCAAAAAGTGAAGCGAACCAAACTAAACCAAATCATTTCATTTAGCAGTTACCTTGGTAAAAATAATCAGATGAGTTGATGTTTTATGATGGGCGAATTACTTCTCAACTCAAGTTCATGTAAAAAATGATGGTTTGTGAGTAGATCTAACTCTAGATTCTAAACGACATGAATTTCATTGGCATTAGCAAAAGGTAAAGAAATGTTTGGTGTCATAAATTGGTGCCTCCTTCTTTATTTTACTTGCATTTCATATTTCTCAAAGGCAGTCTGATGTAGAATTGATTATCATTGAGTAGATCTAGAGAATTATTTTATAAATGTGATAGCTGGAAAGCCTCTTCACTGGAAGCTCCCTCAAATACTGGAGAACAGACTGCCCCTGTGCCGCTGTATTCAGACATTGCTAGTGGGAAGCAAAGTCAAAGTCAGGTGTCATCAAACAACATTGAACTTCTTCAGGAGTATGCTGAAAGGGAGAGAAGGAGCAACAACCTAATCTTTCATAACATTCCTGAAAGCAGCAGGCAAGATGCGAACATGAGGCAAAAGAGGACTTAGGGACAGTCCAATCAATTGTCTCTGATGTGCTCAAGATTACGGAAGTCAATGTCATTAAAACAATCAGGCTTGGTGGAAGAAAACAAAACAAATCAGAGAAACCAAGGTTACTCTTAGTGCAGGTTGAAGGGTCAAGAGATGCTGTCCTATCAAAAGCAAGGAATCTACGTAACTCTGAGTGTGGCAGAATACATACATTGACCCTGACCGCACTCCTCAGCAGAGACTTCAGCACAAGGAATTGAGAATGGAACTCAAGAGAAGGAGAGAGAAAGGAGAGCAAAATCTGGTTATCAGGCAGGATAGGATTGTGCCAAGACGAAATCCTACCCAGAAGCACCAAAATATTCTCTATGATTATGTGGTAGCTGCTGCCAACTCAAGAGAACAGCACAGAGAAAAACAGAATTCTCCAGGTAGCATTGCCTGTGAATACCAAGTAAATCAGCAGACTTTGAAAACACAAGAAAAAGCAAAGAATGGAGAAGGGCAGTCTATACCTCCAAACTCCACCCAGGGTGAATCCCAAGCGAAAGAGCAGCATTTGGAAGTAGAGCAAAGAGCAGAGTCTGAAGCAAGAAATCCTGCAGAATTGCAAACTCACCTACTATGTGACTCTCATAATCATCAAATGAGCTATGGCCATGAAAAACTACGTGGAGACAACTCCACACACTGTCTTCTGCTAGATAAGATGGAGGATGAAGAAGACCTTCCCACAGGGAGAATCCACACCAAAGATCATATTGCAGAACAAAGCAGCACTGGGCACGATGCCATCAGCAAAATCTCGTGTGCAGAATTACCCAGCAGTGCCTCAGTACATAAGGCAGAGGACATTGGTGAGGCTGTCAACAGTACATCTGTAGTCACATCAGCAAGCCCTGATGTCAACACATTCATTAGTGGTGAAGTAGGGAAACATCCGTCCACTGGAGGTATGAATATTGATCCGCTACTGCTGGGAGGAGCACCTTCCAGTTTGTGACATGATGTACCTCCTTGCCGACCTTCAGAAACTTGTGTAGGAAGACATGAAGTTAGTCAGGAGAGCGAGGTTCATAAAGTTCCTGTAGATGAAAGTGATCTGGACAGTTATCAAGCATCAAATGAAAACTTCTCCGAGCTAGAAGAAGATATAGCATCTGGGTCCGATGCAGGAAGTGAATCTTCTGTAGACGATTCAGAGACAGATACAGAAAGTTCCTCTACCTCTGATGAATATGGACATAATGAAAGCAAGGAAGGAGGCAATCGTAGCAGTATGAATATTGCAACAAAACAGCTCAGAAACCTACGAGTTCTATATACTAACAGTGACAGTTTAATGAACAAATTGGATGAGCTATCCTTACTCGCTGAAAGTCATAAACCAGACATCATTATCATCTGCGAAGTATTGCCAAAGAACTTTGATATCAAACCAAATGAAGAAATTTACAGTATGGACAACTATGTATCTTATACAAATATTGACAGAAACAATGTAAGAGGAATATTTGTTATGTACTAGATGGACTGGCATCCAGTGTAAAAGAAATTCACTTTCAAACTGACTTCAATGAAAGCGTGTGGATACACTTGCGACTGAGAGGCAGTAACACACTGACAGTTGGTGGTATATATCGCAGCCCCTCTCTGAGCCGAATCAACTCGGATACAAGCAAGCTATGCCAGCTTCTACATGAAGTCGTGTCCAGCAACCCGACACACCTGCTCATCGTGGGAGACTTCAACTACCCTGCCATCTGTTGGGACTTGTGGACGGCACACACGCCGGATGAACAAAACTTTATTGATTGCCTCAGAGATTGCTTTTTGCATCAGCATATCACTGAGATCACACGAGTCAGAAATGGACAGCGTCCAAGTATCCTTGATTTGCTGATCACAAACAATGAGGAAATCATCAGTGACTTATCATACCTCCCCAGTTTGGGACTAAGTGATCATATGTGCCTGCTGTTTAATGTAGATCTGTATGCTAATACTCTTGCCAGTGAACAACCCAGATACAGATATCATAAAGGAGATTATGCAGCTATAAATAGGGCAATGCTGGATGTTGACTGGGAAGAACACCTGCGCAATATGGATGTCAATCAGGCATGGGACTTCTTTTCTGCCAGATTCCAGAAAGAAATTGATGAGAACATCCCAAAGACAACAGACTCAAAGCTGAAAAAGAGAAAGAAAATTTGGATGACAAGGACTGCCATGAGACAATATAGACTGAAATGTAGGGCCTGGAGGGAGTACAGGCAAAGTGATGGCAGCAGATCTGCATATTATAGATCAAGGAATGAAGCAAAGAAACTGAGGAAAATGCTAAGAAAACTCAGAAGAGACTTCGAGAAAAATGTTGCTGAAAATGTGAAGACTAATCCCAAAATGTTTTGGAAGTATGCCAATAGCTCACTCAAGTCCCGTAGGAGTCTGGGGGTCCTTAGGAATGAGCAAGGAGATACGGCAGACACAGATGACCAGCGAGCTGAGCTTTTGAGTGACTATTTCAACAGTGTATTTACAGAGGAAGATGTGCAACACATTCCTGATTTAAATGACAGGCACAATGGGGACACGCTTTCTGACATTGACATAAGTACCAACTCTGTTAAGAATAGGCTGAAGTTGTTAAAGAGTTCAAAGTCTGCAGGGCCTGATGGATTTCACCCGAAAGTGCTGAAGGAGACAGCAGACACGATATGTACTCCTCTTGCCATAATCTTCAGGAAATCTGTAAATGAAGGAGCTTTACCACAGTCCTGGAAAGATGCAAACATCACCCCAGTGCATAAGAAAGGAAACCGTGGTGCTGTTGAAAACTATCGACCAATCAGCCTCACATCAGTCATCGGAAAGGTCCTTGAATCCATTGTGAGAGGTATCTTGCTCCAGCACTTATGTGAGAAGAACTTGCTCTGCGATGCCCAGCATGGATTTCTCCCTGGTCGATCATGTTTGACACAATTACTGGAAGTAATAGAGCTATGGACATCCTCCCTAGATAGTGGAAGAGAGATTGACACAATATATTTGGACTTCTGCAAGGCCTTTGATTCTGTGCCGCATAAACGCTTACTGAGCAAGCTCAAAGCTTACGGCATTGCTGGAAAGCTTGAGGAGTGGTTTTGTGCCTTCCTGACAGGACGCAGGCAGAGGGTTGTAGTGAATGGAAAGTTCTCTGAATGGAATAGGGTCAGGAGTGGAATACCCCAAGGAAGCGTCCTCGGCCCGACAGTATTTGTGATATTTATAAATGACCTGCCAGAAGTAGTGACAAGCATCGTGCGGATATACGCAGATGATACAAAGATCTTCAGAGAAATATCAACAACTGCCGATTGTGACATTCTGCAAGCTGATCTAGACAGGCTGATGAAATGGTCTGAGGAATGGCAGCTCCGGTTCAACGTGAATAAATGTAAATTTCTGCACATTGGTAAAAGCAGCTTGCATCATCCATATAATCTAAATGGAACTGCTTTACAAGAAGTTACAGAGGAACGAGACCTTGGGGTTATCATGGATGCTGAGCTCAAGTTCCATGCTCATGTTGCCTCAGCAGTCCTTAAAGCCAGCCGTGTCCTCTCTGTGATTAGACGAACTTTCATCTACAAGGATAGATATACTATCACAAGATTACATAAAGCTCTTGTTAGACCACTCCTTGAATATGGAAATGCAGTATGGCATCCGAGATTTACATCAGACCTCAAGGAGATTGAAAAAGTCCAGAGACGTGCTACAAAGCTAATACCATCTGTTGCTTCCCTAGACTACGGGGACAGACTTCGTGCAATAAAGTTACCATCTCTACTGTACAGAATGAGAAGAGGAGATATGATCCAGACTTATAAGATAATCCATGGTATTGACAAGGTGAATAGGGATATGCTTTTCACAAATGTCACTGTTGAGGCAACACGAGGTCATCCACTCAAACTATTCCAGAAGAGGAGCAGACTAGATGTGAGAGCTAATGCTTTTGGAGTTAGAGTGGTGAGTGACTGGAACTCCTTACCAGCTGATATTGTCACAGCTAAATCAGTCAACTCCTTCAAGGCTAGACTAGACAAGTTCTGGAGTGATCAGCAATATGCACATCCCTGGTCAGAATAAACTTTACCTTATTTCTACATGTACAAGTGGCTCTGACACACTGACACTGTCACGCTGTCTCATCTACAAGAAATCATAGAACTTGAACAAGATAGAAATGAACTGGATGACAGATAGAACTGGAAACCTGACTGCAGACTCCTGCATATTTCCAGTACATCTGGTAATAAAGGTAATAAAGGTAATAAAGTTAATTATCTTGCCACTATTTCCTTTGCTTTTCAATATCTTAGCACAAGTGACGCAATCGTATTTTTATATTTTTTTCATTCTTTTGCTAGGTAAATCGCCTCATTTCCATTTCATTTGGGCCTTGTATTTTTTGAAGACAAGGCATTGCAGTATATTCATCACAAAACAAAGATTAGCATGACATGTAAATAAAATAATTTTTGATTCATTTGCACCTCATAACTCGTAAAGTACAGTGCAGTGCACACAATGTTGTCAAGTTAATCAAATCATTTCCAGTTCGCTTACAAGTGCCTAGTAAAATCTGAATACGATAGGACGCCATCATTTTCATTAATTCGGTAAAGAATTAATTTGTGAAGTAAATCAAATCATTTCTGTTTCGTACTTTCGTTTGCATTTTGTAAGTCTTGAAGACAATGCAATCTAGTGATTTTCAATGTACGGTAAAGAATTATTTTGTGAGGTATAATCAAAATATCTCTAATTTGTTTGTGCCTAATATTAACTCGTGAAGATGATGCAACACAGTTATTTTCATTCTTAGGTGAATTTTGTCGTGTACATTGAATCATTACTCTTTTGTTTGCACCTTGTTAACTAACTTTAGTGATGACAAAATGATTTAGTTATATTCATCTAAGTATTTATTCTGTCGTGTTAATGTTCATCTCTGTTTCATTTGAGTTTCATTCATGATCCTTGAAGGAGGCCTGACATGATCACTACAGATGCTTACTCAAGAAAGAATTTGACTTGCTGGTGTTCAATTTCCCTGTTAATGCATAAATTGGTGTGCTTCCTGCATTTTCCTCTTTTTTTTCTGTTGTGTATGTCAAAAAATATCGAACCAAACCCCAAAATGTAGGTTGTGTGTAGCACTAAATTGATCTGACTCTAATAGACTAGATGCAAGAAAAATAGTCCTAAGGGTACGAAAAATTTGCCCATTCATGACAGGAATTATTTGAAGCTTTATTTGATCACCTTTTCTTCTTCAAATTGGCAACATTATTTTTCCT